>RJWK010037349.1:0-21309 GCA_004363435.1 Platanista minor | reverse complement strand
TTTTAATGGAATGAGGTTTGGGAGCAAATGCATATGATGATGTCTTAGCTAAGTCCCACATCTTTCAAGTCCTCTACTGGAAAGTTGGACAGCCCATGAAGAGCTGAGGACCAAAAACAAGCCAGATTCAGGTCTTTTATGTAGTTCCTTCCGTCACTCAATCTCCATCACCTACACCATCTCTACACAATGTCTCTAGTTCATTGTGAAACATGAAAAGCATTCCAGTAACAACGAGATGTTGACCATCTGTCTGGTTTGGCAGGAGAGACATTCGGAGGAAGCCCCTTTTGATGAAGCTGGCCCCTTCCATAGGCCAGGCTTCCAACATCTGGGGCTTGTGTTCTGTGAACCCAACTGGTCTCTGTTGTTTGGACTAAGGGCAGTTCTCCAGAACGTATTTGGAATCAGGAGTAACAGATCCTCATTGAGTCTTGGCTGGACTCTTGAGTGGAGGGAACTATATTTGAACAGATCGGGATGGCCCTTTTCTGCCTCACGCATGGGTTGGAGGCAGGGACAGCCAACCTGCCACCTTGCACACCGAGATGCTGCCTCGCTTCTTGATGGCCAGCCAGCCCCTGGGTCAAGTCCTTTCCTGAGGCCCAGTCTGCTCCTGTCCTTCAATCTCATGTTATATCTCTGAATCTTTCAAAGAAATTCTACTCTTTGCTGTAAACTAACTCCAGCTGATTTCCATGCATGTGATAACAGAAACCTCATACGATAGTAGACTCACTTCCTCACAATTTGTATCATCACTGGGCTTATTTTTTCCTACATTGTCAGATTCAAAGAAGAGAAAGGCATCTCCAGTCCAGAGTTACTTACCTGCCTGGAGAGGAAAGCTCTGCACACCACGAGGACCAAAAACAGGCCCCCATCTTCTTAGGCGCCGCTAGAAAACGTGCAATAACTGAACATGAAACAGAGTCGTGGTTGCCAGAAAGAGGTAAAATAACGTTAGATAAGCTACACAATGACATTTTAATGCATTCAACTTTAATACTGTGTTATCTGCAAAAATGAAAACAAAGCAAGTTCCTTGGTAAAAAAACAAAAACAGGACTTTTTAAAGAAAACAGTTAGGGCGGGGCCAAGGAAAGGACACCAACTGGGAGGCAGAAGAAACCTAAGGGGAAAACTATCCTGCACATATGCCCCTGAGACTGGGTGGGAAGGGACGGCCCCTATCCATTCATCCGTACGCCTAGGGCAGGGAAGGAAAGCTAAAAAAATCCTTAGTCTTGGGACTTCCCTGGTGGCGCAGTGGTTAAGAACCTGCCTGCCAATGCAGGGGACAGGGGTTTGATCCCTGGTCTGGGAAGATCCCACATGCCGCAGAGCAACTAAGCTGGTGCGCCACAACTACTGAGCCCGCGTGCCTAGAGCCTGTGCTCCACAACAAAGAGAAGCCACTGCAATGAGAAGCCCGCACATCACAATGAAGAATAGCCCCCGCTCACTATCAACTAGAGAAAGCCCGTACACAGCAATGAAGACTATCAACTAGAGAAAGTTCGTGCGCAGCAATGAAGACCCAACACAGCCAAAAATAATTTAAAAAAAAATCCTTAGTCTTTCTTTTTTAATTGAAGTATAGTTTTGATTTACAGTGTTGTGTTAGTTTCAGGTGTACAGCAAAGTGACTCAGTTGTACTATATAACTTTTTTCAGATTCTTTCCCATTATTGGTTATTACAAGATATTGAATATAGTTCCCTGTGCTGTACAGTAGGTCCTTGTTGTTTATTTTATATACAGTAGTATCTGTTAATCCCAAAGGCCTAATCTATCCCTCCCCCACCCCCTTTACACTTTGGTAACTGTAAATTCGTTTTCTCTGTCTGTGAGTCTGTTTCTATTTTGTAAATTAGTTCATTTGTATCATTTTCTTAGGTTCCACATATAAGTGATAACCTGTGATATCTGTCTCTCTCTGTCTGACTTACCTCACTTAGGATGATCACCTCATAGTCTTAATTAGAGACAGAGGGAAGAGGACAGAGAGTCATGCTCTCAGATGAAGGTAGCACTCTCTCCCTCGGTTCAGACCTGCACATCTGTGCTTAGCTCTCTCCCTGCCCAGGAGGCCTTCCCTTCTCCTGTCTACTTAACCCAACCCTGGTCATCCTCGAATGTCCTGCAGTAGAGGCCCCTCCTCCCCGTCACCTGCCGTGTCACTGCCAGCCCTTCCAGACGTCCCCCTTGACCAAACTCCCAGGGCACAGAACCACGGCTGCCACAGCCTTCAGAGAAAACACCTGACTTAGTCACACCTTCCATTAAAGCATTACAAGCATTTCTTTGAGTGTGTTAGTACTGTTGAGATTGTAAGTCTCCCAAAACAGGGCAAGGACAAAACCACAGAGAAGTCTCATCCTGCTGTGAGTGGTAGAGTCCCAGCTGTGTGGAGAAAGCCGGGTGAAGAGGCAACTCAGCAGCACTGACATATGCACGACCTAATACTCCAGGCCACGTTCACAGAGAGGGGTCTTACAGAGATCCCGTATTTTCCATCAAAGAGCCTTTGTAATCATCATCCATTGGAAACAGCATGGGGAGAGAAAGACAGGGAAGCAAAAATATGAGTTCCCATGATCTAATTTATCAGAAATGGTCCAGAGGAGTACCAGGGGCAGGCACTGTGATTTCCCCCAGTCAGTGTACCAATTTCACAGCAGGACCCATCTGTGTGATCTCTGCGTCAGAGTCCAAAAGACTCAGGCCAGCCTGAACACCAAGGCTGCCCAGACACTTGGCAAAGAAGGGTTCCTGTAATCAGCACTGATGTTACCATTGGCTGGTGGTGATTCCTACCCCCTCTCCCCTCCCCTGCCTGAACCTCACACCTGCAGGGTTCTCAGCTATTTATAGGCCTTAAAACAGTTACCAAGTATCAAGACTGGTGGCCCTGCACCCTCATTACTGAAAGAACCAGCTTCTCTGAAGGCAAGAGGTATGGATTCACAGAGCCTGGGGATCCTGAATATTTGAAATCCACACAGAAATCAGTGTCCTTCCTCCACACCACTGAATTAGCCCTTAGGTATACCTCTATTAATGATGCTACCATCCACCCCCCTCCCCTAGACTCAGATTCTTCTCTTTCTTTTGCCCCACAGCAAATCAGATGCCAAGAGCTTTGCACTTTATCTCCCCAAAATCTGTTGCATTACGCTCCTCCTCTTTCCCAAGATGGCAGAGTGGAAAGAGGAGGCTTTGGAATTAGACGGAGCTGCCATTGAGTAGCTGTGCCTTTTTTTTTTTTTTTTTTAAGCTTCAGTGTTCCCACTAATAAAATGAGAATAATGGTAACAATGCCTACTACATAGCTGTGATATGAGGAGGGGGATGACACTTGTGACAATGCCTGGTACACCGTTTGCCATAAAACAAGTTCTTCCCACACCTTAGCTTCCTTCATCTCTTCCATCCCTACTGCCAAGGCCTGAGGTCAGCCCCTCAGTACTTCCTTTCTACAAACATATCTGTGGTTGGAAGAATCTTAAAATCCCCTGCTCCCACATTATTTCCCACATTAATCCTCAGGACGGTGATTATGTTAGCACATGACAAGGGGCATTCTGCAGATGTAATTACGGTTACTAATCCGTTGACTTTGAACTAATCCAAAGGAAACTATCCAAGTGGGCCTGACCCAATCACATGAGTCCTTTAAAAGCACAGGGTTGGGCTTCCCTGGTGGCACAGTGGTTGAGAGTCCGCCTGCCAATGCAGGGCACACGGGTTCGTGCCCCGGTCCGGGAAGATCCTACATGCCACGGAGCGGCTGGGCCTGTGAGCCATGGCTGCTGAGCCTGTGCGTCTGGAGCCTGTGCTCCGCAATAGGAGAGAGGCCCACGTACCGCAAAAAAAAAAAAAAAGCACAGGGTTTTCTCCAGCTGGTAGCAGAAGAGGAAGTCACAGATTCCAAACGCCAGGGGGATTTGAGGAACTGCTGCTAGACTGAAGATGGGAGGGGGAGGAGGCACATGGAAACGGTAAGAGGGTGGCCTCTAGGAGCTGAAAGTGACCCCCCAGCTGACAGCCAGCAAGTCCTGCCTGGACTTATAGGCACTGTTTTAAGTTGCGACGTTTGTGGGTTTTTTGTAAGGCAGAAACAGAAAACTTATACAATCTCCTAATTGGAGCCAGAAAAGGAGAGAATACATTTTGAGGGGAGAAATGAATCTCAGTGATTGACTTTGTCTTCTTCACATATTTCCACCTCCTCTCGAGTCTTTGAGGACCCCCCACTCTGCCCTCCCATGTCAGAGACTGCCCACCACACCCCGGCCCCAGGCACACACTGCTTGCCAGTGGGGAGCCTCTGCTCCTCTCAGGCTATCTCATCTTCTCAACTGTAGGATGAGTGCTTCCAACACAGAAGCCACAACCGGACCTTTTTCATATTCCCCAAAGCACCCAGTACAGGGCCAAGCATACAATAAACACTCACAAATATTTTTGGATTAAGCCGATTTCTTTCAGCTCCAGTGACCAGCAGGGCCGACGAAGGGATCCAAAACCTAGCCAGCCACAGGTACCCAGAGAGCCCCTCCCAGGAGACTCTGGTCTCCAGCCTCCTGGGATTAACAAAGCGCCAAGATGGAGATACATGTTTCTGCACCTCGACCTTTCAGTAACACTGGCCAGTCACATTTTCAGGCATGAGTCAGGCTACCATTTCTCTGAATCATAGTCTGGTGTGTGTGTGTGTTTTTAATGTTTACCTACACCTGGAATTTGCAAACACAAAGGAAGTGAGAATAAAGAGGATGAGAGATCTCACAAAATGCACTACCTGTATTTTGTTCAACAACAGGTTTATTTTGGATGCCCACCATGTCTGGGTAAAACAGTGCACCTCAGATTGGGACTTGAACCCACGTGCCAGGACTCGAACCCAGCCAAAACCCTGACTGGGACTTGAAACCACGGGTCTTTTAATTAGAATCACTCACCTGGTATCTGGACTTACTGAGGCTCAGGTTCTTTGTGTCTCAGCGCAGAGGGAATTCAGCGAGAGGCAAAGTGATAGGCAAGAAGTAGATCTATTAATATAGGACACTTGTAAGAGATGCAAGTGGGGAGGTGAGGGAGCTCTGCCCTGAGGATTAAGTGGGCTACAATTTTATAGTCAAGGGAAGGAGGGTGGGGAAAAGACCGCCTTCCTTCGGGTAGACATGAGGCTTACATCACTAGTTCCTCCTCTGTATCAGGCAGGAGGGTGTCTGACCCTATGAGGTCAAACTAGGATTATCATAGCACTTATTCAAATCAGTAGAAGGGTGGTGGCATTTTTCTTCCACTTAATGGCATAGAGCATATCTCGTGCTTGTATTTATGGCTTTATAGTTAAGCAAGCCTGCCTGTTCCACGATGTTCCAATAGCTTTCTTGAGTGATCATTAACTTACAGTGGTCTTCCAAAGTTTCCTAGGTTTCCCTATCTATAGTCCCCTAGTGGGACTTCTACAACTACCTGTAAACTATCCTATTCTATCCCTGTCATGGGCACCAAGCTAAGAAAGACCCTGGAGACAGAGAACCAAATCAGAGTGGCCCCAACCCTTGAACTTGAATCCAAGTCTCCCCTGAACACAGTGGTCACGGCAGAGTCTTTGACAGTTTGGAAACCAGGAAGCTGAATTTCTTCACGTCATTAAAATGAGTGACAGCAGACTCAGGTCTTCTCCAGGGAGGCAGTGGGTGGGGTCCCTGCTGCATTCTACCCACCCCTGTGACTCTGGGCCCGCCTTCTCTGCCCCACCCTGGACTCCAATCATAGGCCAGTATGATGTTACTGTCTAAATTTACAACCATCTTGGCAAATTTTATCTAGGGCCCTCAAGCACAGATTAAAAAGTAAATCCATAGCATCTGAACAGACCTTTACAGTTTACAAGGCACTGTCATGTTCATTGTCTCATTTGACCCTCCCAGGAGCCCTAGAAAGTGGGTGGGGTAAAGATTATTATCTCCACTTTACAGATGAGGAAACCACCGGAGGCTCAGAGAGTTGAAGTGATTTACCCAAGGTCACCTGGTTTAGAAGACAAAAAAACATGTTCTTCCCTCTTTACCACCTTGGATCTAGTCTTTGGGCCTAAATGGGAACTCAAAAGGAGACTGCCTAAGCTCTTCCCAGCTGGCCTTAGTGGCTGCTGATTTGAGAATTTTGTTACCGAAAGAATGAAAGAGAAGTAAGGATCAGGAGTAAGAGGAGAATACAAGGATGCCTGATATTCCAGTAACACTTTATATTTTTCAAAGAACTCGCATATTTCTTACCTCATTTGGGTTAAAGAACAATCCCATAAAGGTTAATAAAGCAAGTATATTGTCACCAGAGATTGGCTCAGAACTAATCCCTAACACTTCTGGTTCCAAGACTCTTTCCATAACCTAAGGGAGGGCATTCTTGACACTCATACCCTGCTTTTGTCCCTTTGGTCCTGAGGGTCAAGACCGAGAGACAACTGGACACCCTTCTCTTGTGTATCCACGCAAGTCCAACCTATAACGACCTTTCTTTCTTTCTTTCTCTTTTTTTTTTTTTTTGGCCATGCCCGCGCATTTTGCGGGATCTTAGTTCCCTGACCAGGGATCAAACCCAGGCCCCCTGCGGTGGAAGCATGGAGTCCTAACCACTGGGAATTCCTTATAATGACCTTTCATCTCGCTGTTGCTCTGCCAGAAGTTGTCCCCAGAAAGAAGGCACCTCCCCATTCTGGTTTAGGATTACTTTTATACAACTGATTTTATATAACTGATACGCCAGGGAGAACATTACCTGTCAAACTGCTGTCCATTCATTGAACAGATGTTTTTGAGCAGGGCACCACTCTGGGCTCGTCCATGGGAGTTAGAGAAATGAACCAGACATGTTCCCTGCTAATGAGAAGCTCACAATCTAGTGAAAATGAAGAAAACACAAATATGTGACCAGATACGTGACATTCACGAACATATAAAAAGATGGAGTAAATGTCACAACAGAATTATCCAAAGGGCTGTGGAGGATCAGCGACAATTCTGACTGTTAAGAAGGAAAGTGTCGAGCTTCCCTGGTGGCGCAGTGGTTAAGAGTCCGCCTGCCAATGCAGGGGACACGGGTTCTTGCCCTGGTCCGGGAAGATCCCACATGCCGCGGAGCGGCTAGGCCCGTGAGCCATGGCCACTGAGCCTGCGCGTCCGGAGCCTGTGCTCCGCAGCGGGAGAGGCCACAACAGTGAGAGGCCCGCATACCGCAAAAAAAAAAAAAAGAAGGAAAGTGTCTTGGAACTTTCCTGGTGGCACAGTGGATAAGACTCCACAATCCCAATGCAGGGGGCCCAGGTTCGATCCCTGGGCAGAGAACTAGATCCTACATGCATGCCACAACTAAGAGTTCACATGACGCCACTAAGGAGCCCAGGTGCTGCAACTAAGGAGCCCGCCTACCGCAACTAAGACCCAGTGCAACCAAATAAATAAATATTTTTTTAAAAAAAAGGAAAGTGTCTTCCTGAAAAAGAAAAAACAACAGCATTTGGGCTGGGCCTTGAAGGGTCAATGGAGAATGTGGAGAAGCAAACAGGTGCAGACTACAGAAACATTGTAAACATTTGGGAAACAGGGACAAAGCCCATGTAAGAGCACCTTGAAGTCTGCTCGCCCCCAATCTTCCCCTGAGGCTGGTTGCAATCCAGCTTAGGCCTTCAGCTAGATCTAGGCTGGATCTTGCCCTCAACTTGAGGGAACCCAAGAGACCCAGACCATCCGCTTCTGATTTTCTCAGGTTCTATGGTATCTGCGGCACGTCCCACCCAATCGTAACCGCCCTCTTAACCACTCACCTTTTCTGTTCTCTATGTCTGTTTTGCTTTCCCAACTAGACTAAAACACCAGATTCCTTGGGAACACAGTCAGGGGGTGTCTGTATCCTATCCCATCCAGCCTGAGGCTGCGCACACAGTAAGTACCAAAAACCTCTTTGTTGACTGGTTGCTGAAGTCTATAGGCCCAAGAATCATGAGATGACAGTTTCACAGACAAGGCGAACAAGAAAGGGTAGCGTGTAACCCTCACCAGGGATAACAGTGAAGCGATTAGGAGAAGACATGTACCTCTGGTTTTAGGGTTACCTTTTATAGAACTGAGCTGAATTTAAATCAAGGGATTCAGACTTGCTGGGTCATTCCGTGGGACTGCCCTGCATTTCCTGTATTTCACTTCTGCTCTCTGACCAAGTCCCAAGGTTCCTTTAATCTGTTTTTCTAGTTCCTCCTTGTCAACATCTTCCAATGAGACATGGTGTCTCATCCTTCCTCTTGGAAAGAATAATGGGAAAGACAGCAGATTTGTCACTGCCAGTCTGGAGACCCATGGTCCAAGGCTGGAGGAGAGAGCACAGTCAAGGCCGGATGGAGGTGGGAGTGGAAAGGACCCCAAGACAGAATACAGCTTTCTACTGGGTGGACAAAACTGACAAACAGGCACACTGGATAGGGTCAAAATCCAAACAGGTCCCCATGGGGGAATGGGGCAGCTCATGCTCCATCTCCCTGGGAGATGGTCCATCAAGGTAACCAAGTAGGAACAGGGTGGGAGGGACAGGTGCAAAAAGGACCAAAGGCCCAGGTGGTGAGTTTAGGGATTATCTAGTCCAACCGTCTTCTCTAATCCCACAGTTGAGGTCCTCAAACAATCCCTCCTGTGACAGTCTAACCCATTTCCACCCAGTGTCTCTCTTCATCTTTGATGCTTCCAATCCATCCTCCAGGTTGCTGCCAGAGTGGTCTTTCTGCAACACAGTCGGTTCAAGTTGTCCCTCTACCTTCAGGATAAGGTCCAAAGTTCGTAAGGCCTAAGAAGGCCTTTCTCTGCTAAACACAGATAGACCTTCATGTATAATCTCCTGTCTTTACCCTACTCCTCTCCACCTTCCACTGATAAAATACTGCACGACATTCTCCAAAGATGCAGTAGACTTATTCCCATCTGCCAGGAGAATTCCAATTTCAAGGTCCAGCTCAAGTGTCATCTCTTCAGTTAAATCTCCCCTCACGTCCCCTAGGAAGGATGAGTGAGTTTCTCTTCTGTGCTTCAAAAATACATCTGTATAGCATTTATTACCGTGATTTGTACTGTTTTACAGAGACCGACAGACCATCCGGGTAGGGACGGGTTTTGACTTCTCACAGCCCTCCTTGCCCTTAGTTAGCATGATAGTAGCAGGTGGTCAAAAAAATGTTGACTTATAAAGAATGAACCCCTTTCCTTTATAAACACACAGTGAGCTCCTGGCAGAGCCCAATTAAAATCTAGGTTGTTGATGCCCAGATCAGGCCTCTCCTTCCTATGTTGCCTCTTCTACCTGTTTTCCATGCCTATCCCATTGGATGCTCCTCACTGACCTGGACTTTGAAGCACTAGGGCAGTGACAGACATTGGCAGAAGCAGGAACCCAAGCTGTTATCTGTAAGGAGAGCCTTCTGTGCTCCTCCTAGGGAACTGTTTTGATGCCGAGGGGCTTTGAACCAAGCTGTAGGCGGTGACAGAGCAGGTTAGTCATCCCAGCCCACACCCGTTCTCTGCTCAAGGGCCCCAGCACCTGTCACCTGTCTGTCTTGGGTGACATGGGAAATGGTGCTCTGAGCCAACTCTGGTCCCAGGGAGGGAGAGCTGTCACTGTGGCCAAGGTCTCCCCCACCCCTGGTGGTGAAAGCGGAAGTGATGGCCTCTACCTATCGGAGCAAACATAAAGGGACTCAAGGAGTACAGGGAATGGCCTCAGAAAAGCTGCAACCCATGATAAAGGTCAAGGGACTCAGCTCACCACTCTTTGGGCCCCATCTGGAGAGACAGATGTGTAGGGCTTTCCACCTAAGTAGCTTGTTCTCCACTGCCTGCCCTCACTGGTGTGTCTTCATTTCCCCAAATTCAAGGTTCCCCGAGGAAAACACAAGGCATCCTCCACCACCCATCCCCCAGACTCAACCAGGACATTTATTTTATAACTGAATCTTGTTTCAAGCAAACTTAGCATGTAAAGTAGTGGGATAAACCTTCACTTAACTCTTTTCACCACAAAAAGCTCCCCAGATGCATTCATTCACTGGTGGCTTACTGCGTATAAGGATAATCCCTGCCCCCAGCAAAGAAAATAAATTGCATATCCAAATTAGAGCACATACAGGAGACAATGAGATAAATCCTCTAGGGGAGGCTCACCAAGGTGAGTTTGGGAATCTGGAGGTGAATGAGTTTGAAGGAAGTGGCATATGAGCTGGGCTTTAGAGAACAGGTTGGATGTGCCATTCAGAAATAGGTAGAATGGCCCTCCAGACGGAGGAGGCATCATCAGCAAAGGACTGGAGGAGGATCCACGGACTATGGATGGAATCAAATGTGAGGGAGGCAGATCCACGCGGAAACCCACAAGGGTGGGCTGAAACAGTGCATTCAACATGCCCAAGCCCCAGGGTCGCAGGCTATGGCACCCGGAGAAGGCTCTGGACAGCCAAAGTGCAAGAGGAACGCAAATATTGCAGCAGCAGGGTTTATCCTGGGTGAGGAGTGGGCCAGGATGAGCCTGGGAATTAGACCACAGTTCAAATGACAGCTCTACCCTTAAGAGCCGTGTGTTCTTGGACACGTTACCTAACCAAAAGTCTTGCTTTTGTGCAAGGTCCCTCCCTAATACTTCCTACCAAGTAGATCACGATGAAACGAAATGAGATCATGGCTAGGAAGCACCTGGCAGCGTCAGGCACACAGCAGGTGCTCAATATAGGTCAGGTTCCGTCTCCATGCTTGAGGTGTTGGGACGATGAACAGCAAATGAAAGACTCTGGGGGACCCTTGAGGAAGGAAGGGGCCAATAAAAGAGGATTCTGAAGGAAGGGGGTGCTGAAGGAAGAGGAAGCAGGGAGGAAAGAGCCCAGTGCCTCTGAGCTGAGGTTTCTACTCCATAGCAGGCCACTTTAGGGGTGCTGGTAAAATGCTCCCGGCCACACTGGTCTTTGGTTCATCCCCAAAGAACCCTGTGTTCCAGGAACAGCACAGTGATGCAGTGAGCAGAATGGAGCTTGTGGGAGGAGCGCATGAGTTGAGCAGGGAAGAGAGGGAGCACCTGGGCCCCTGCCCAGATGGTGGGGGGACTAGAAATCAGGAGGTGGGGAAGCCTGGCTGCAGAAAGAGAAATGTTTTGTTTTTTTTTTTTAATTGGTATGCGGGCCTCTCACTGTTGTGGCCTCTCCCATTGCGGAGCACAGGCTCCGGACGCGCAGGCTCAGCAGCCATGGCTCACAGGCCCAGCCCCTCCGTGGCACGTGGGATCTTCCCGGACCGGGGCACGAACCCGTGTCCCCTGCATCGGCAGGCGGACTTTTAACCACTGCGCCACGAGGGAAGCCCGAGAAATGTTTTTAACTCCAAAGATATCCTCTACTAGGAAAGGCAAAATGTCCAAGGTTTTGGAGTGTTTTTTTTTCAGATCTATATACCTACTCTTTTAACCTGAATAACCTGGCTTATCACAAAGCGGCAGGAGAGACACCAACAGGCTTGGAACTCACCTCTGCAGACAGCCTCCAGTCCCTCCAGCTGCGCCCCAGCCCCAGAGAGAAGAGGCACAGCTAAGGATATTCAGGGCGATTCTCCATCGAATCCAGCCTCTATGTGCTCCTCTTTCATTTATTCATCCCACCAACATCCACAGAGGAACTACTATACACAAGATAAGATCCTGGAGAGGTAGATGTCAGCTTAGTTGTCCACACCTCCATCCCTCGAGTTGTTTCTCTAGTCAGTTTCTTTATCTGTCAAATGGAGAAAATGGGTTTATGGCAAGATGCAATGAGATAATGAACATACCTGGCATAGAGTAAGTGCTCAAGAAATGTAAACTATTGTTATACTGGTAGAAGCAAGATTGCACGTTATGCTGGTTATCTTTCATTTGTTTCCCCCCACCCCACCCCTGTACATTCTACATCTTTTTCCACCCTGTGCAGTGCCCTAGAATTGCTCTGTATGGACTAATCAAGACTCCCTTGCCCCTGACTTCCCATTGGGTTTGGTCCATGGGGAGCCAGATTAGAGAGAGGGAGAAATTGGAGACAAGGCTTTTATTCCCCCAACTCCCTTCCTGAGCCCCTTGACCCAAAGTCCCAGCTCTAGGAAAATGACCTTCCACACAGCCTCCTTGCCTCCAGGCATACAGGTGGTAAGATCCCACTGTGACTAGCCCCAGAATATTTCAGTCTCCATAGTTGTTTCCCTACACTGCCTCAAATTATGCAGTTGAAATATGCCGTCTGTTTCCTACTGGCCCCTGACATACAGGGTGAAGGAGTGTGGGAACAGGCCTGGGGATCAGGAGACCTGGATTTGAGTCCCATCTCTCCTCCTCACTGGCTCTGTGACCCTAAGCCAGTTTCTCCTTCCCTAGGCCTCAGCTTCCTCATTTGTAAAAAGAATAGCTCTTTTGTCCTACAGTTCCCCGCCACCACTGGGCATTCTGTGAAGTTAAACCCAGGAAAGGGATGCATATAAGGAAATAGAGCTGCCTTGGGCAGAGGGCAGGTGAGGCAGCTAAGCCCCACACCAATGCATTCTTCCCCAGGAATCACCTAACCCCTTTCCAAGGACTTTCCTTTTCCTCTCAGGCCACCAGGATACCAGATACCCAGATGATCTCCGCTCCAAAGCAACAGCCAAGAAAACTCAGGAAATTAAAAGAAATTCCCTTTACTTTCAGTAAGCAGCTGGCCAACCCTGGTTTAGCCACAGAGGTCCCTTCCCAATTTCTAGTGTGCACAGGGGGTCCAAGCACAGAAGCCAGTAAACACTTGATGCCCACAGAGGTGCAAAAGAAGGGACATCTGGGGCAGAGGGACCTAAACCAGCATCCTGTCTGAAGACCCTGGAGAGAGATCCCTGTCGCTGGGCATGTGTCAAGTAAAGGCTAACGACCACTTGATGAGATATTACAGAATCTCTGAAGTCCTTTTTAGCTCCTGAAATTAGTGACTCAGGAAAACCCAGGAGCCACAAGAAAGATATTCTAATATCACCCTCCATGGCCCCCTTATCTGAAGTTTCATTTGCCCTAAGTGCTTTCCCACCTGCGGTCACCCAGAAATAGAAGAAAGTGAGCAAGGTGAGGCTGGGTTTCTGTCCTAAAGGACAGGAAGAGAGGGCAGTGTGGATTCAAGCTTTACCAGCTTCTCTGAATTTCTGGCGGGGTGAGGGAGGTGGAATAACCTCCTAAAATTATCAGTTCCTGTTTTACCTGAGGCTTGACCGCAGGTGAAAACCACAACATAGTAACTGCCAGCACCAATTTGCCTTTGACGTTCTTCACGTCCCCCAAATGCCTCCAGAAATCTGTGGATTCACCCCAACAACTCTGAGCAAGTTCAAGGCCTTTCCCGACCCCAAATGAAAACTTCCGAGCCCTTCCGGGCTTCCAGCGGTCGGACCGCGCACAGAGCCGGTTAGGCGGGCGAGCCTGCACCGCAGCCAGGGCCAAGGTAGGCCTCCGCTCAAAAGGCAGTAAAGGCCGACAAGGCGGAGCTCCTGCGACCCGCGGGGAGGGGACCCCGCTGCCCACGCCGCCCCCGGCGCTGAGTCACCGCCCGCCCCGGCTCAGCTAAGCCCGCGTTCCCAGGAAGCGCCGCCGAGCGCCTGCGCATGCGTGATCCCGGGAGCGTTGTCGGGAACTCGCAGCCCTGGAGGAGGCGGGGCCCGGCCGCGGGCACGAGCGGAGGCGCGTGCGCGGGGTGCGCTTCCTTGCGCGGGGTGCGCTCCCGCGAGCGAGGTTCAGCCAGATCCGGGCTCCGTGGCTGGGGGCAGTACCTCCGCAGGGTAGCGTTGAGGAGCCTCTCGGTGATAAAAATTTGCGAGTCAAGAGCCGGGCTTGAGGGGCGAGGTCAAGTTCCGGCGCCAGGAACCAGATTCCCCCACCCTCACGACCGTGGTCCAGAAATGCCCTGTTCCGGGCCTCGGTTTCCCCTGGAAGGCGGGGGTAGGGGGTGAGGGTCGTGCACCGACGAAGGTTGAGGCCCTCCGGCCGCGGCGTTGACCTCGGTCTGGACCTGGCCGCGGTGAGGATTCGGACCACAGCGCCCGAGGCCCCCAAACGCGGAGGTCGCCTGTCGGGGAGACCCGTCCCCGCGCAGGAAGCCGCCCCCGACCCCCTCAGGAGCCGGTCTCGCTGGATGATCTGAGACCCGAGGCCGCGGGCCAGGAGCACCCGTGTCCTCGTCTGGCCCGGGTCACACAGACCTGCGTGTCCTCTTGTCTGCTGGCCCTGGTCACCTGGGCTGGAGTGACCGAAACGTCACAGGGGTCCAGAGAAGGAACACAGATTTGCTTCTGCCCCGGGGCTGGTAGGGGCCCAGGGCCAACAGGGGCTCCTAAGTAGGGCCAGAATGATGGAGTGGGCTCCTTCCCGCCGCCTCCTTACCAGGCTCCAGCTCCTAGTTCCCAGCTCCTAGGAGTGGGTCAGCGTCGAGGGAGGACAGAAACCTGGTACCCCCCACCCATCAGGCCATGGATCACTGTCAGAGGAGCATTGCCCGTGGGACACTATCTAGGTAGCTGAAACAGGCTCCTTGGTGCTAAGCTCTCACCTCTCCAGTCAGCCCCAGTGCTGCTGCCTGCAGAGACTTCCCTGCTTCTTTTGGCCTTCTCTGTTCAGAAATGGAGTGGCCTCGAACCCAGGTTCCTTGGGCTTCCATTTAAGTGCTAGTTTTCCCTAATTCACCTCATCTCACCTTGATTCCTCACTGGCCACACAGATGTCTTCCTTTTTGTGGGTTTGGGCCCTTGATGTGCCCCCAGAATTCACCCCCCTGGCCTTTGACCTTCCAAGCCCACCCACCCCTCAAAGTGTAGCTAGAATTCCCATCTGTCAAAATGGAACTAGCATTCCACTCCCTTCCCAAGCTCCATAACCCCCTGGCTGTCTCAGTATTCTCAGGGAACGAATTCTCAACAAAAGAAATCTATTAAATGCTTAAGTAAATTACACAATCTATATGCATTGGTCAGACTTTTCAAATAATTACATTTGCAAATGAGAAAAACATCCTCTGCCAGACCACGTATCCCCACGTATGATTTAGAAAATGTGGTCGCTTCATCCCAGAGGACTTCCCTGGTCACTCAGGTTCCATGACTGTATCCCTAACTGGATTGTTAGCTCCCCAGGGCAGAGACTATGCCTGAATAAATATGTAAGAATTCCTAGGCTTTCGAAGTTGCGGTGGAAAAAAATCCAGAAGTCTGGAGAAAATGGAAGTAGAACAAACAAATATTTTTTGCACTCTTCACAAAGACAAAATCACTCTTTTTAGCGTGTCAGAAAAATGTACTATCATAATTTGGCCTATGCTCCAGATTAGCACAAGTCAGTGTGATAGAATATAGTAGAAAGAATAATGGGATGGACAGAAAATTGGCCTTTTAGTTTGGTTTGTCATGTTTTAAGAGGGTGAACTTGGACTTAACTTCTCTGGATATGCAGTTTCCCCATGCTGGATTTGGATTTAAGGATAAAAAATATACCTGCCCCATCTACTTTACAAGATGTTCATGGCAGAGATCAAATTGAAATGGAATTAAGGGTTTGGTTTTTTTCTTTTAGTATTTTTTTGTTGTTGCTCAGGAAATAATCCTCAATAATCTTTTTAATGAAAATTACTTTTAAATGATAATTTTCTGTTATTAACAAGTTTCAAGTGCTGATCGAACATTAAAAAATAAAAAATCAGACAATGCTCAGTTTTTGCCAGTTTGTAAAGAGGAGGGAAAGGGATCAGAAAGAACAGTGTCACCAAATGTGACCCTGGGCAAGTAACCTAACATGACCTGTAGGGTAAGTCAGACTTCAGATAGAATTCTGGCCCTCCCAAATACACAGGCCATCATCCCAGCCGCTCTGACCACCAGTCTCCTCATTAGTAAAGTATGATTAATAATAGTAATAACATTTACCGAATGCTTTCTGTGAGCTCTGTACTATTTCAAGCATGTTACATTATTAAGTCATTTAATCCCCTCAACAACCCCATGAGAGAGGGACTATTAATATCTCCATTTTTTGGGTGAGGAAACTGAAGCACAGAGAAGTTAAGTCATTTGCCTAGGGCTGCCCAGCTAGTAAGTGGTGGAGCCCAAGACGAATCCCAAGCACTGTGACTCCAGAGCCTGTGCTCATGTCTATGCTGGACGGCTCCTTCCCTGTGGGGTTATTTTGAGGATTAAATGAAATAAGGCAGGGAGTTCCCTGGCAGTCCAGTGGTTAGAACTCGGCGCTGTCACTGCCGTGGCCTGGGTTGGGGAACTAAGATCCCGCAAGCTGAGCAGCTGGCCAAACAAAAAAAAGAAAAGAAATAAAGTACATAAAGCCCTCAGTGTGGCCTGGCACACAGCTGTTAGAATTACTGCATTATCTTAAGGTATAAGAGTGGTAATGTCTCTAGGTCTATAGACCAGTTTCTGGCACAAAGGAATGCTCTAGAAGTTGTTACCCTTCCCCACTGACTTTATGGGAAAACAGAGAACAGGTTCCAAAGTGCAAGCACACACAGAATATGCCCATTTATGCATGTCATTTTTGTATGCTTTGGACATAGAGGTTGGCGCAGGGGATACCTCAGAACCTGTTGAATCCACCTTTGCTGCATTGCTCTACTCTCATTTTTTTGTCTTTCTTATGCTTCTTTTTTATTGCCTTTATGGTCTTCTAAGGAAAAATTCAAGTTTCCCTGGATTGGGAAAAGTTTGAGCCGAATGTCACAGGAAGTGGAATTGGCTTGTAATGTTGTCTGAAGGCTCAGACTTTGGGGAACACATGAAAAGCCCAGGGACCATTGGGATGTCCTCCTCAGGTGGAATCTTCCTGGGTCTCCACCCTGGGTTGGGCACCCCTTATACACATCTGCCTGCACACATGCTCCCATGATCTGAAATCCACACTGTTCATACAGTTACTTCACAGCCACGCCCACCTCCCCACCTCAGACGTCCCCATTGCCCATGGACCTTCTCCACACAACACACAATGCACACCCTCTCGACATCTGCATCTGCTGCCCGACACACACCCACACACAGACTTTACATGCATGCGTTTGCATGCTCCTTATAGATCCCCCTGTAACCCCCAGATCTTCAGGGGACACATACACATAGCTGTAGACTCTCCATCCACAACATCCCTCATGTCATCAGGCTATGATTAGAATGGTCTTTGATTTTACTTTCTGCATTTTGCCCTTCTGTTTCCCTATCATCCTAATGGCAGACTTAACGTAAATGTAGTAGGATGAGGCTTGTGAAACAGCACAATTTTGAACATGCCAGCAGGGTCTGCTGGGTTTTATTTATCTTCAGAACAGACCTCACCTACCTTGCCTTTTCCTGGGAAAAGCTCCATGTTCTTCCATTCGTGGGAAAACACTGGTTGCAGTTATGGGCAGGGCCAGTGACTTTGTGGGGTGGGTGGCAGCAGCAGCCTTAGTTAGAGCAGCTTGCTCAGCTGATCAGTCTGTAGAATGTGGGCCCCCTAATTGGGAGGAGGCCAAGGGGAGGAGGGCATTGCCTTAAGATCAGCCCCCACCTCAGGAGAAGCCAGAGCAGATGGCCTCGTGCTGAATTTGCTGAGTCCAGCATCCTCTCCGGTGTGAGCCCATCAGTGCTGCCGTGGGTTAGCTCTCACACTCCCCTTTTGCTTATCCCCAACCTCCCACCAACACCCCAGGGCCCGGTTCTTTTCCTTTCGGGAACATGCTTACGCCAGGACAGTAAGGTGTGGCGGAAAGGGCACAGGCTCGGGGAGGCAAGGACCGGCTTGGGTTTCCGTGAAGGCGGGTACCAGCAGGAGTGTGAAACTCCATGGGGGCACCACTCTCTGCAGAAGCCAAGGGGAGGCACCATCCTTACGTTCAGGCCTGACCTCTAGCATCTCCACCTGAGCCTCAGGTGCCAGGTGGGCAGCCGCGTGGTTGAGGGTGTGGACCAAATGCTGTGACCGCCTGGGCCAGCTCTGTGGGACAGAAGCTTCAATAACTCCCATTAATGGGCTACTGCCACAGAGGCCAGGGAAAATGACAAATTCAAGGTGATGAAGAGAGAGTATTACTTCAAGTTTCCAATTGTACAACAACCTTAGTTTCAGAGCCAGCTGAAGGAACAAGTCACCTTTGACACCAGGAGGCTAGAAGCAGGAGGGAGTTCCAGAAGATGCTACAAGGGCGTCCCAATCAAGGGTAGGCAACTTATACATCCCCAAGAAACTTAGAAAGTAGTACACAGGGGACTTCCCTGGTGGCTCAGTGGTTAAGAATCCGCCTGCCAATGCAGGGGACACGGGTTCGAGCCCCGGTCTGGGAAGATCCCACATGCCGCGGAGCAACTAAGCCCGCGCAACGCAACTACTGAACCTGGCATGCTCTAGGGCCCACGTGCCACAACTACTGAAGCCTGTGTGCTAGAGCCCATGCTCTGCTACAAGAGAAGCCACCACAATAAGAACCAGCGCACCACAACGAAGAGTAGCCCCCGCTCGCCACAACTAGAGAAAGCGTATGCGCGGCAATGAAGACCCAACGTAGCCAAAAATAAAATTAAATTTAAAAAAAAAGAAATTAGTACACGGGGTGAGAGGTGACGGGAGGAACGAATAGGTGGAGCACAGAGGATTTCTAGGGCAGTGAAACTACTCCATATGATGCTACAGAGATGGACACATATTGTACATTTGTCCAAACCCATAGAAGGTACAACACCAAGAGGGACCCTAATGTCAACTCTGGACTCGGGGTCACTATGATGTGTCAATGTAGGTTCGTCAGTTGTAACAAATGTACCGTCTGGTGGGGCGTTGATATTGGGGGAGGCTGTGTGGGGAGGGGGTATGTAGGAAATCTCTGCCTTCCTCTCAATTTTGTCGTGAATCTAAAACTGCTCTTTAAAAAACTTAAAGTCAGTAAAAATCAGTACACTCCACTAGATAAAAGGAAGAAAAAGAGATTACACTGGTTGGAGGCAACGAGAAAGCACGAGGCGTTAAAGAGAGATTGGAACTTTATTATTGAGACTTTCTCCCTGATGAACTCAGAATGGAAAGAGCACTGGAAAGGTTCTGCTTCGGAGAGAAACAGCATCTGTTCAGGCACAAACGTTCATAGATACTCCTCCTGGGGGAATCTCTGGATTCCGAATCCCCCCCAGTTCCCCACTACCCCCCACCCCCACCCAAAGACTCAGAATTCTGCTCAAAATCCACCTCCACAGAGCAGGGCACAAAACAGCACTTAAAGCCCCAGCTGGTTGACAAGCCTGCGGGAAGTTAGAAAGAAGGGAAGTCAAGGGGTGAACAGAGGAACAGAAGGAGTAAGAAAAGTTAGCTGGATGGAGAAAAGAAAAGGGGGGAAAGATCGCTGATGATGTCGCCCCCCCCCAAGAAAATATAAATATTGTATGAATGTGTTCGTCTCATTTCAGCTGCTTCCCCCAAAGCAGTGGTGACCTCAGCAGCTATGACAATGCCCAGTTCTCCACTTTTTCTTCCCCTTCTTCACTGGGAAAAACAGATATGCCAAGAGTAGCCGAAGGCAGGAAGGGGCATTAGGGAGCAAAGTGGGAGGGCAGCCCCTTGAGAGTGCAAAGGATGGGAGATGAAGCCAGGGCTGTTTTTTAATGAGAAGGAAGCAGCTCCCCAGGTGCTGGTCACCAGGCTCCTTGGATGCCCCTGGCAAACTTTGCTTCTCTGGTTGGCTCTGTCCTTAGAAACAACGTCCTGGTGGCGGTGGGGCCTCTGGTCTTCTTGTGGGAGGTCCCGGGTCCTCCAAAAAGCCAAAAGAGGCAGCCTCTGATGCAGCACTCGCTGGAGTGCTAATCATTCTGAGAAACAGGAATTCCGGGATTGCAGTTCTCCATGTGGGCCTAATCTGATCACCAATTTGCCAATTTGCCTCCACTGCCTAATCCTCAGGGCACCTCTCCCTCTGCTTCGTCTTCACTGTCCTTCTGGTCCGGCTGACCCCCTGGTGCTGGTGGGTCCTCCTGGTGAAGTCCCCCAAGACAGGTCACTCCCAGGAGGGGCCGGCTCAGTTGTCACTCGGCAGGAGGAGGCCCTCGGGGCAGCCGGGCCGGCCCGGGTCTCCTGGACTTAGACTCTTCACTCACCCACTTCCCATCAAGAGGCTTGTCCCCTCCAGGCTCTTCCTTCCATCCCCCATCCCCATTGCCCTCCGCCAGGCAGGCATGACTCTCATAGCTAGCTCCTCCTCTGTGCCCTCAGGCGTCTGTTATCTCCCTAATCTCTCTTGGACAACTTAATACACACACATTCACACTCATTGGTATTTGAAGGCCAGGCTCCCCTACCGTGTGCACTTGGTGGGTATCAGCATCAAGTTCAAGTGGGAAACTGAAGGTCAGGCCTAGGTTGCCACCAGCATCAAGTGGCTGGTGCTGGTTCTGACTCCTGGGAAATTGCTCCTGAGTTTCGAGTGTCAGCGCATCAGGGAATGGAGAAGAAGGGAAAGGAAAAGCCATGTGATGAAAACCAGGAAGGAACGAATCTTCTGCCAAGTGTCTCCACGGAGAAGCTGTGGCAACAGCAAGAAGCTCTCCACTGTCCCCTCTGAAACCCAAAGCCTTTGGGGTCTGAGCTTCCCAAGACATGCAATAGACAAAGACACACTGCAAACCAATTAACCCTCTGAGCCCTGCCGGGACTTTCACTGAAGTCACTTCCAACAAGTAAATTACCTGAATGCATGGAACAGTCACCCTCCTCTTGGGGCCAAGGAAGGGACTGAGCTTCCTAGCTGGCTTAGAAAACAATGCCAGAGAAATGGCCTGGGGGAGGCAGATCCTTCTAGCCAGGAACTCTCTTTCTCTCTTAGCATTCTGGTATCCTGAATCGCTCCGCACCCCTTGGGGGAACAGGGGAGAGGCCTGGGGGTAGGCTCAACACCCAGGTTGATTCAGACCCTGAGAGACTGTCTCCTGTTGAAGCCAACCCAAGCTCAGGAGGCAGCCGAGGGCTGGGGACAAACAGAAGACTGTGTGTGGAAGGCAGCCACGTGGACAGAGCAGACAGCCCTACGGAACTCAAATCTCCTCTAGTTTCCCAGCTTATCGGGGGAAAAAGAAATTTCAGCTGCTTTTAGCTCATGTGATGCTCGTTAATCCAGTTTACACTAGAATTTAGCTGCTCTCTGTCCCTCCAAGAGGGGATCCAGGAAAAGCAGGCGTGGCCTGACGTGCCTCAGTCAGGTCCCTAATTGAAGCAAGAAGA
>RJWK010037348.1:0-21309 GCA_004363435.1 Platanista minor | reverse complement strand
AGCACAGGGAGATCAGCTCAGTGCTTTGTGATCACCTGGATGGGTGGGATGGGGAGGGTGGGAAGGAGGGAGACGCAGGAGGGAGGAGATGTGGGAACATATGTGTATGTATAATTGATTCACTTTGTTATAAAGCAGAGACTGACACCATTGTAAAGCAATTATACTCCAATAAAGATGTTAAAAAAAAAAAAAAAACCAAATCAAATGGGCACCAATTTTTTTGGATCTTAGTTCCCCAACCAGGGATAGAACCCATGTCCCCTGCAGTGGAAGCGTGGAGTCTTAACCACGGAAGTCCCAGCAACAGTTTTTTAAATTTGAACTCCTACTGGGTTCATACTGCTACACTGACCCACATGCTGTGCGTTGAAAGACACTAACAGCTGAAAAGAAAATAAAACCATGTACAGGACTGCCTTCTGCATTGAACCCACATACAAAAGAAATTGAAAATAAAATTTGCAAAAGAAATTTGAGGTGGGCGACCTGATGTGGATGATTTTTCTTTTTTTTTACTTCTGACAAATACTTTACGAAGTGTTTTGTTAGGCTAATGAAGGGGTGGGGGGCGGGGAATCTCACTTTCAACACACAGATTGTGTACCAAGGGATATTTCCATCTATTATGGACTGAGAGCTTAAGTTCCTCCAAAATTCACAGGTTGAAGCCCTAACCCCCAGCACAGGTGTATTTGGAGAAAGGAAGCAACTAAGGTGAAATGAAGTCATGAGGGTGAGGCCTGATCCGATAGGATTAGTGTCCTTAGAAGAAGAGATACCTTCACTCTCTCTCTTTCTCCACAATATGAAGATACAGCAGGAAGGCAGCCATCTACAAACTGAGAAGGGAGTCCCCACCGGAAACCAACCACTCTGGCCCTTTGATCTCACACTTCCAGCCTCTAAGACTGAGTAAATAAATGTCTGCTGTTTAAGGGCCCCCCATATGTGGTACTACATTATGGCAGCCTGAGCTGAGCAACATACCATCTCTGGGTGTTTAGCACTATAATTTTCTATCACTGGGGCAAATGGATTTTGCAGCCCACCATACGCTTGTGTTATAGGCCCCTCAAAAAACTGAGTGAGCATTGGCTGGACAGGGAGGCTTTGCAAAGACCCTGATTGTCCCTGACTGTGGTGTTTGGGGTGGGTTTCTGCCCCCGCCCTCAGGAGCAAGGGAAAGCACATATGGACACGTGTAGGCTGTGTGTTACATTCTTCAGCATTTGTTTTTGCCAGGATGACCCGTGAATTTGTTTCTGACTGGTTTCCTCCGGGTGGGTGCTGGGGTGGGTAACATTCTCTAATTAATTACACCTGCCTGGACCCTGTCAGCCCTTGCCTTGCTGCTCTCATGGGTGGGAGGGCTATGCTTTGTTCATGGTGGTGGGTGATTCTCTAATAAAATGCTCCTTGAATTGACATTGACAGATGCAGGAGGACAGAGTCATAGACAGAGGGGTTGGGGGACACTTGGATGCTGCCAATTTGTGGTGGACTTTTAGTTCTGGACGAAAGTAACCCTACATATAATGTACCTCCTAGGACTCTGCATGACCCTTTGTGCTCTCATGTCTCGAATTTTAATAAGCATGGTTTGAATATAAGTGCGAGCATGGTTCTAAAGTAAGTAACACAATAGCACAGTGGAGACCTAGAAAGTCTCTATCTATCATCTATTTACTTATCTCTATCATCTTTCTGTTTATCTGTTTAGCTATCCCTGTCATGTCTCTATAAACTATCTATCTCTACCTCTCTCTCTATTTCATCTATCACTATCTGTATCTATCATCTATCTATTATCTATCTCTATCGTCTTTTTATCATCTTTCATCTTTCTACCTATCGTTTATCTATCATCCATCCCTCCATCTATTACCAAAGTATCTATCTACCTATCCTCTTTCTATCTACCTATATATCCTCTATCTTTCTATATAATCTATCTATCCATCCATCCATCTATCCGTCTTTTCATCCATTTGTCTATCTGCCCATCCATCCATATCTATGCATCTATATATCTATCCATGCATCATCTCTCTCTCCACCCATTCATCCACCCATCTATTCATCCATCTATCCATCCATATCTATCATCTATCTAGTTATCATCCCTATCGTCTTTCTATTTATCTATCCCTATCACGTGTCTATAAACAATCTATCTATACCTATCTTTCTATTTCATCTATCTATCATCTATCTAGTTATCATCCCTATCGTCTTTCTATTTATCTATCCCTCTCATGTGTCTATAAACAATCTATCTATACCTATCTCTCTATTTCATCTATCTATATCTATCACCTATCATCTACTTGTTTATCTATCATCTATCATCTTTTCATTATCTGTCATCTATCATTTATCATTTATTTATCTATCTATCCATCTAGCTACCATCTATCAGTCATACATCTATTCACACCTACTATGGAAATTGCTTCAGTATGTAGTCAATTAGAGCTTCCACATGCACAGATTTCATTTTGGTTAAGCACTCTGAAGTGTGAGTTATGGATGATTTCAAAGAAATGTGGGAGTCAACCCTAAAGCATCTCCCAGGTGTACGGGAAGAGGGCTGGACACTCCAGCCCACAGCCCTACTTTTCTGAAGGGGGACACTAAATGGTTATGCCCCCCAGGATGTGTCCTACGAGCTTTCTGAAAGTGCAGTAACTGACGTTCAAGGTAATGCCCCCTTGAACCCTCTGGTCATTGGTACGCATCAAGCTGATTATAACCCAACATATCTGAGGAACAGATGCCTCCCTGAATCTCCAACTGTTTTCTCTATTACATCGGCTCTGTCCCTGACACCCACCTGGAGTACCATTCAGGACTGAGGGCCAGGAAAAGGATGACCTTCTCCGCGTGTGCAGGAGAGGACTGCTTCCCATGCCGGATGCAGCAAGTCTGTGATTTAGCTTCAAGCTACCACCAACTTTAGAACAAACAACTATATTTAAACCAACACATGGAGGGGAAAAAAAGTACATGTTAAAATATACATCTAACGGTTACAGAGGAACAATGCCTGAATTGTCATGACTTCCAGTTTATACCCACCAAATATAATTTCTCTAACAATCAGAGGAAGGAAACTCAGCTTCAGAATTTCCCTGGGACCAGAGGAGTGACTTTCAAATAAAAGTGCTTTAAACTCCTCCAACTGGGGTGAGTTAAAAACCATGCCTTTTACTCTCTAGGAAAATCATGGGGCATGCTTCTGACTCTGGATACACTAAAGGACCTAGTTTGACGTTGATGAATCAGCATCTGACTGCCCTCCTAACAGAAACATTTCCAGGGAAATCCATCTCCTCCAATGTGCATTTTCTTTCCCCACTGGAAACTTTTCTTGGAAGTTCCTCATCTGATACTTGAAAATCTTTGCACTTATACTGAGCTGTTGGGGTTGGTGTGGGGATCTTGGGCTCCCAATGCATAGGAGTCTCCAGGCTTTCATGAGAAACACCTCTCTGCTGGACCTTAACTCTAGATCTACTCCCAGTTTTGTCCCTATCATGTCATTTTGGGTAATTTGAGTAACCTCTGAATGTGAGATCATCACAGCAAATTTATTTCCGAATTTCTCTCTGTCCACTTGCATCCAAAGAGTTGTGATGCACTTGGCTGCAACTGGAATTCAAATCTTCCACCTCTAGAGTTTTCCCTTTACATTCACCAGATTCCCTATTATCTTCCTTTCCCTGATGGCATTGATAACAGGTAAGGAGCTGCTCCTACTCAAAAATCGAAATTTGTACAGAGTCTCCATGGCAGAACCAACTGGGATATCTAGTCTACCACCTAACTTTTATGACTCCTTGCAGGATTTTGTCTGCAAAAGTGAATCACTATCTCACCTTAAAGCTATCTCCTTTCTCGAAGTAGGAAGTAGGAAGCATCACACTCTCAATATGATTTAAGCATCCATGGGATCTTCCCGTTCCTCCAGGTCACATTTCCATTTTTACTAAACTTCTGCACACATTGACTTATATGCACTAGGTGGTCAAACAGTATTTGTGCAATAGATGTGTTGAATTCCAAGCCCTGTCTTCATCTGATGAATAAATGCATTTCACAGTCACCCAAAGACCTGACATCATACCTGATAAGAGTTTTGGGTTTGTTTTTTTTGTTTGTTTGTTTGTTTGTTTTTTTGCATCTTTTCTTTCAGCCCTCCAAGAAAATTACCTTTAAATCCTTGGACAGACTTCTCTCTTATTTTCTTCGTTGTCAATGACCAACATATTCTGTTCTCTTAAATGTTCACAACTCCTTTTCCCCTTTGGGGGTGGAGGGGTATAATCACAGCTACGTTCCCAGGTTCATTGTTTTTCCTGTTTCAGCATCTTTTTTGGTTAATGAACACAGCTTAGGAACACTTATAAGTTTGGTTCAACGTTCCAATCTGTTTCAATAATCCTTTCTGACTTTTCTCAAGTAAGCAAGGGATGGTTAAGTGTTTCCAGGCTCGTGGATGCTCTCCCGGGCATATCCTAAGAGAAATGTGGATTCTTCTTGGGCTTTTTCTGACATCCAGCTCATGGTCTCTCCATGAGGGCTGAGTCTGCTTATCTGAAAATAACATTAGACACACTCAAGCAGAATGGTTCGCTCCCTGAGCTGTTTCATCCTCACCTTTGGCAAAAGGACAGGTGATTCACGCCAAGATGGCTTCTAACCAGCCACTGGCAAGATGCAATCTCTCTAGTCCATTATGCGACTCCCCCAATTTTCTTGCTTTAAACCCTTGTAAATCAAGTGAATTTTTTCTTCCACCTTTTTTCTCCTCTCTGTTTCTTCTGTTCCGTAACCCTGCCCCTTCTTAGGGAAGCCATTTCTTTTTCAGTTCTAACTAATTAGTCTTAGACCTAATAATAAAATTAAACCATATCCATTTTCTGCTAAGTTTAGTAAAACAAGGTTTTCTTCTTTTACTATTCTGCTAAATTGTCTCACAGTTACATACGTAAGGTACAATTTAAAAAACAACTGTAGTTGAATAGGATATGAGAGTGCTCAGAAGCTCCTTCTTTTTGCTAAAAACAAAAATGTCTCTTATGTAAAACACATGCTGTTAAGTTAGGACCAAGTTTCATATTATTTTGGTTGATTCTAAATCAGTGGTCTTAAGTGAATTTTGAAAACTTATATCCCTTCTCAGAGATTTTTGTTGACCCCTAAAATTCCTCATCATAAGTCTCAATAGTTGTAAAATATATAGTTTACAGAAAATTGTGAACATTGACATGAAAAGTTCATCACTCTTTGAAATGGATCCGTTTGGATTCCCACCATAATCCATATAAAAATACTTGAACAAACCCATTTTAACAGGTCAGAAGTTCTTCATTCATTTTTTTTGGTCTCTGAAATTCTATTTTCATATCACTTTTCTTGGGGAAGCAGTTTAATGATTTATTTACATTTTGCCTTGTAAGAAAAATTTACTCCAATTAGCATTTTTTCTTCCTGTTCTATTGAGATATAATTGTACACCTTACACTGTATAAGTGTAAGGTGTACAGCACAATGATTTCACTTACATACATCATGAAGTAATTATCACAAGTTTAGTGAACACCCATCATCTCATATAGATACGAAATTAAAGATATAGAAAAAAATTCTGTTTTTTGATGAGAACTCTTAGGATCGACTATCTTTACAACTTTCATACAGAAGACCCAGCAGGTGTTCATTCTAGTTTTCAAGTTGTACATCACAACCACAGTACTTATTTATCGTATCTTATAACTTATTTATCTTATAACTGTACCTTTTGACTGTCTTCATTCGATTTTTTTCTATGGGTCTTTTTGTTTGTTTTTGAAGTATAATTGACTTATAACACTATGTTATTCCTGGTACACAACATAGTGATTCAATATTTCTAAACATTTCAAAATGGTCGCCATGGTAAGTCTTGTTACGATGTCACCACACAAAGCTATTACATAGTTATTGACTATATTCGCCACACTGCACTTTTCATACTCTTGACTTGTTTATTTTATAACTGAAATGTCTTTCAGGCACAGGGTTTTGCACACATTTGCCATTGGTTAAATATTGAGGCAACATCATATTCATGACCATAAACTACAGACTATCCTAATTTTGTTGGCTATTTGAGAGTGCAGTGTATTAGTGTAGGAGCACTAACACATTTTAACAAGTCCTGATATGAACATGAGCACACTGCCAGAATTATTCTAATATGTACGAACCAATATGTTTATATATATATACACCTTCTAACATATATCATATTAAATCCATGAATACAGTTTAGGACAAAACCAAAAAAGGACCCTGTGTTTCCTGTGTCGTATAACACTGTGGCATCTGGTAAGAGTTTCAGCCAAGCCAGGTCACGTCCCTGACCACATCTGTTATTTAAATAAGACTTCCCTTCTCTCCACTGCTCTGTGAGGTAAAGCTGCTGATACCACTTTGACATTGATCTTCTGACTGCAACAAGAAAATTATAGAAGATTCGGTCCTAGGGAATTCCCGGTGGTCCAGTGGTTAGGACTCAGCACTTTCACTGCCGTGGGCCCAGGTTTGGTCGGGGAATTAAGATCCCGCAAGCTACATGGCGCCCTCTGCCCGCCCCCCCCCCCGCCCCCCCACTCCAGCCACCCAATAAAAGATCTGGTTCTGAAAATAAAGTCTTTGGGGAGGAAATATTGCCTGAATGTCATGGGATGGTTTCTGTCTTTCGCACAAACATCTGTGTTTTCTGTGGACACCCAGATTCACAGCTAACTGAAGGGAATTTTGTCTCTCCCTTTTCCAAAGGGAGCCAAAGGCATCCCTGCAAAATATGCAGTACACACAGGAGTGCTGGCATCCCAGAAATGCCAAAGCAGCCCAATCAAAGATTCTTTCCACTGCAGCCTTTCCGCTAGCTTGACTGCAGTGCCTGATTTCATGGAAGAAAATGAACGACCTCTTCTTTAGCCAGCAGCATGGAGCTGAAGATTTGCAAAGCTGTGATTGCCTTAAAGATGGATCTCTACCTCTGATAAAATGACACACGCACCCATCTTGTGGTGGAAAGATTGAGTTGCACCTTTTTGCTCCTAAGACCTCTCAGCTGATCCTTGTGGTCCACAGAGGTGGTGAGAGAGAAAACATCCGGCTTCCAACAGCCAGTATTTCATTTCCCACTGGTTGGTGCTAGTGGACATCATTGCTGGTGGATGTGATGCTTCCTAATGAAGCCAAATCTGGCCTCCGTGCCCTGACACCAAATTAATTTTTGGAGACCGAGTTTGGGGTGAAGCAGAAGAGAATAGCTTTATTGCTTTGCCAGGCAAAGGGGGCCACAGGAGGCTAATGCCCTCAAAACTGTGTGTCCCGGGGACTTCCCTGGGGGCGCAGTGGTTAAGAATCCGCCTGCCAATTCAGGGGACACAGATTCGAGCCCTGGTCCGGGAAGATCCCACATCCCGCGGAGCTATTAAGCCCATGCGCCACAACTACTGAGCCTGTGCTGTAAGAGCCTGTGAGCCACAACTACTGAAGCCCACGTGCCACAACTACTGAGCCTGCGCTCTAGAGCCCGCAAGACACAACTACTGAGCCTATGCACCACAACTACTGAGCCTGCGCTCTAGAACCCGTGAGCCACAACTACTGAGCCTGTGAGCCACAACTACGGAAGCCCGCGCACCTAGAGCCCGTGCTCCGCAACAAGAGAAGCCACCACAATGAGAAGCCCATACATGCACTGCAACGAAGAGTAGCCCCCACTCGCTGCAACTAGAGAAAGCCCGTGCGCAGCAACAAAGACCCAACGCAGCCAAAAATAAATATGAAAAAAACCCCCAAAAACTGTGTGTCCCAACCTGGAGGGGGTAGTGAGGAGTTTTATAGCAATGGTTCAAAGAGGGTGTGATCAGCTCGTGGGCATTCTTCTCATTGGTTGGTGGTGAGGTCATCGGAAGTCAGCATCACCGACCTTCTGGTTCCAACTGGTCTGGGTCTGCGTGCTGGTGGGCAGTAGGCAGTTAACTTCTCCCACCTGCTGGGGTTTCAGTCTCTGCAGAAGAACTCACAGATATTGTCATGTGTATCCCTTGAGGGGGAACCAGAACTCTGCCCCAAGGCTGCACTGTTGTTTCTTGGCTGCTCCTCCCTTGTCTCTGCATCCCCCTGCCTTCCCTGATTAGCAACTGTCTGAACCTGCCCATTGGAACTCAGGGAAGGTCATGGGGGCTGAAGGAAGCCGATTTCCTGTAATCAAGAAGTGCGGGACACACTTGAAGGCTTTTGTGCCCGGGAGCCCCACAAGGTCTTGCTTGGTATCACTACCAGGGATTCTATGCAAATTTTACATTTTTGGGGTCAACGTCAGGATTTCCTTATTTCAGTTCAAGTGAGCACATGTGTCTTGAACCCCTGCTGTGTGAGACCCCCCCTGGGCTGGCAGCTCTAAAGAGCTTGAGCCCGATAGAGTGGGCGGAAAGGAAGGAACAGGTGTTTGGGATGGGGGGGGGTGTCTCCTTGAGCTGCAGCATTTACAGAGGGATGGGTGTTTCTGCTGGGTGATGGTGATGGGTGGGATGTTGCCACCAGAGGCGAAATGAGGCAAAAATCACTTCTGGGTGCACACAGATCCCCTCGGAAGATATAATGGGAAAAAAGGAGCCATGCTGATGATGTGTGCAATGATTATCACCTTAAACTCTTCCCGCTGACACAGGAGAATAAGGGTTATGGGGATACGTTATATTGCGTTTTTGAACTCATGATGGCCGGCAAGAGACTCTCACCACGGCTTCATTTCCTTTTTATTTTTAAGGAGGTGAAATTCACATAACCCCAAATCAATCAATCAAAGAGAACAATTTGATGGCATTTGGGACATTCACCATGTTGTGTAACCATCACCATGACCAACTTTAAATGAACTGGGAAATCTCCCCTCCAGAGGAACTGGGCCTTGACAAAGTGTAAACCCTATGGATGGGCTTCCCAAGGATTTACTGATACTGTTACTTGATTGTAAACAGTCACCTGGAAATACCGATGATAACATATTACCTTATTTGAACAAGTTTTCCTTTGTTGAGTACCAAACCATGTAATGTAACTTGGACTTTAATAAAAGGGAAATGAGTTTGACCTGAAAAAAAAGAAACAGCCCAGGGTCCTCCGTATCTTAATAAGCCTCCATCTTTGGACACTGGGGGTGGTGAAGACCCCATACAGACCCCAAACATCTGAAGACTTGGGGGAGACTCCAAATAAAGGGTCTGCTGAGGAAAGTAAGTTTGGCTATGGCACATTTTAGGGGAGATAAAAACACCATATACCCTGGATCCATCCGAAGTCAAAGGGAGTGAAAACAAGACCCACTCTGTAAGGAAATATCAATGCCAGGTGCTGGTGATAATGTAGCCTGAAGGTTCTAACTGGAAAGAGTGATACTGGGATGTATTATGTGGTTCTTTTTTTTTTTTTTTTTTTTCATTTGTGAGTATACCAGCATTTATTATTATTGTTTTTTTTATTTATTAAAAATATGGAACGTGTCACAAATTTGTGTGTCATCCTTGCGCAGGGGCCATGCTACTCTTCTCTGTATCGTTCCAATTTTAGTCTATGTGCTGCCGAAGCGAGCACTATGTGGTTCTCTTGAAATAGAAGTCTGGGGGGACTTTTCTTCCAGTTTTCTATCCATTATCAGTAATTCCCAACCCAGAATGATTTTCTCCCCCAAGGGATATTTGGCAATGTCTGGAAACATTCTTGGTTTCCAAGAATGGATGATTCTACTGGAATCTAGTGTGTAGGATCCAGGGGCCCCGCCAAGCATCCTACAATGCCCAGGATGGGCCCCACCCCAGACAATGATCTGGTCCCTAATGTAAATGGTACTTCTGCAAACCACAGATGAAGGCAAATATGTTTTAGCCCAGATACAAAAGACAATGACGGAAAGCATATAATACAGAACCAACAAGGACCTCCTGTAGAGCACAGGGAACTCTGCTGAATATTCTGTAATAAGCTAAATTGGGAAAAGAACTTGAAAAAGAATAGATACACGTATATGTATAACTGAATCACGCTGCTGTACACCTGAAACTAACACAACACTATTAATCAAATATACTCCAAAATAAAAAAAAATTTACAAAAAAAGAATACATGTAAAACATTCATTAAGAGTTTCTGGAGACATCAAGTACTTCAGGGTAATGTTTCCTGGGTGTACATTAAAATGATAATCCAAAATTGCATTTTTAGATTGCACACATGTTGACTTCTGTCTCCATGCAGCTTGAAAAATAGAGCCTAATTAAATTATGCCAAGTGCATGGAAGGTTTTTATCCCCGTTGTTTTTGAAGTTGACGGAAGCAGTGTTTGTTCTCCAGCTGAATAAACATCTTCTAAAGTGGATCCGACATTTCAAGTTTGTTTCTGCGTTGAGAGCCCCACTGGGGAGGGGCTTGGGAACGTGTCACACTGGATCTCTTACTGTTTAAAATATAACACAGGTTGGGAGAGAAACCCTATAAAGTCTGTTTTTTGTTTGTTTGTTTGTTTTTTGCGGTCCACGGGCCTCTCACCCCTGTGGCCTCTCCCGCTGCGGAGCACAGGCTCCGGACGCGCAGGCTCAGCGGCCATGGCTCACGGGCCCAGCCGCTCCGCGGCATGTGGGATCCTCCCGGACCGGGGCACGAACCCGTGTCCCCTGCATCGGCAGGCGGACCCTCAACCACCGCGCCACCAGGGAAGCCCTATAAAGTCTGTTTTTATGATGATGTGTGAAACAACAATCATGGGAGATCTTTCAAAAAGCCAGGTTCACAAATGAACACATTTTAAATTTCCTATGAGACATTATAAAAGAATGGGCTAGATTTGATTAGAAGGCAGACCAAGCTGGTTCGCAGAACAGAGGGGCGGTCAGGGTTTGGTGTCGTGTGCACCCATCTTTGTAATGTGACCTTTCCTCCACTTCCCCCCCTCCCCAGCTGTCCAGTGTCCTGGGGGTTCTTATTTTCAGGACAGAAACTGGCAACAGACACTGACCTCCCAATCAGAAAGCTGGCTTCTATGTCAGCTCTACCACCGGCGATGATTATTATTTTTCTTTCAAGAAACATGTATTATGCCTCTTCCAGGAGGTGGACAGTCTCTAAGTGGTTCCAGTGATGCCCACCTCTGGATATTCATGTCCTTGTATAATCTGCTCCCCCTGAGTGTGGGTGGGATCGGTGTTTTGTTTCTAACCAAGAGAAGATGACAAAGGTGAGGAGATGTCACTTCTGTGATCATATTACATAAGATTGTGACTTATGTCTTATAAGCAGGTTCTCTGTATGGATGCCCACCATTGCTGGGTTTGATGAAATATGCCGTGAGCTGCCCTATGAAGAGGTCTGCAGGACGGAGAACTGAGGGCAGCCTGATGGCCAGCTAGGAATGCAGCTGCTTACTCCAACAACCCCTGAGGGACTGAATTCTACCAACAGCCCTGTGAATGAGCTCGGAAGTGCATCTTTCCCCCATGGAGCCTTCAGATGAGACACCAGCCCTGGGCACACCTTGATTGCCGTTTTGTGAGATCCTAATCAGAGGACCCAGTTAAACTGACCCACAGAAGCTGGAGACAGTAAACATGTGTTCTTGTAAACTTGTGAGTCTGTGAAGATTTGTTACACAGCCATAGCTAACTAATACAAGTCATAAGCCAACCATTCTGCTAGAACCCGAGAACAGAGGAACAAATAAGGGACTGCCCCATTCTTCAGGACGTGGTTGGATCCCCTGGAAATCAGCCCCCATCCTTAGGTGATTTGCAAATGTCATCTCATGAATACAGCAAAAGACACCTTTATGGCTCTTAACACAGGAAATGCCGAGGGTTTTGGGAACTCTGTGCCAGGAACAGATGAAGAGAAAATATATAAATCACTATATCATGCAAACTATTATTATGTTTAGAGTGGATAAACAGCAAGATCCTACTGTACAGCACAGAGAACTATATCCAATTGCCTAGGATAAACCATAATGGAAAAGAATATTAAAAAAAGAACATCTATATGCATGTAACTGAGTCATTTTGCTGTACAGCAGAGATTGGAACACATTGTAAGTCAACTATACTTCAATTAAATTAATTAATTAAAACGTAAATAACTACATCACAAGCATCCTACTACTGAAGACTCTCAGGCTCCTTTCTTGAGCCACCTCTCTTACCTTTTCGATTCCCTGGATGACCAATGAAGCCTTCTATCTTAAAACACCGTCATCTGCCAACAACCCTCAAATTTATCCCAGTACCTTTGCTCCAGACTCACATTATCCAACTGGCTACTGGGATACTTGATGGATACATGATTAATACCCACGTTCATGAGACTTCCACTTCAGCAAGTCCAACGCTGGACATATGACCTTCCTTTGAAACCTTCTGCCTGCCAGCCGTCTCCATCTCTGCCCAAATGTTTCGAGTCCATACTTACTTGTCTCTTGTGTGCCCCACATCCATCAAGAGATCTCATTCTCTGTCCTGTCTGTCGAAATGTATACTCTCACATTTCTAAAGGCCAGACATCCGCGATCAAGGAGTGAGGAGGACCAGGCTCCCTTCAGAAGCTCTAGATGAGGGTCCCTCCATCCGTCTTCCAGCTTCTGACAGCTCCAGGTCTTCCTTGATTTGTAATGCATCACTCCAATCTCCTTATTCTCGGGGGATACTTTCCAAGACCCCTGGAACCACGAATAATACCAAACCTTACATACACTCTGTATTTTTCTATACATATATACCTAGGATAAAGCTTAATTTATAAATTAGGCACAGTAAAAGGATGCCCGAATGGCCAGCATCACTACTCTTGTGCTTTGGGGCCATTACTAAGTAAAATAAGGGTTCTTTGAACTCAAGCACTGAGATACCGGAGGGAGTTGATCTGGTAAACAAGACGGCTGTTAAGTGAGGAAAGGGTGAAGTTTTCCGGACAGAGGGAGGATTCACATCATGGGCAGGACAGAGTTGACCGCGCAAGATTTTCTCACACAAGTCAGGATGCTGCACAATTTAAAACTTAGGAATTGTTTATTTCTTCAATTTTACATTTAATATTTTCTGACTGAGGTGGACCACGGGTAACTGAAACCATGGAAAGTGAAACCACAGATAAGGGCGGGGGGAGTATTGTGTCTGCCTTTGATCTTACATGGGCTTCACCACCTGTGTCTGTCTGTGTCCAAATATCCTTGTTTTTTGGATTTTAAAAATATTTTTAAATTAAAATAATTTGTAAATATTATTATTTTTTTAATTGAAGTATAGTTGATGTACGACGTTGTGTTGGTTTCAGGTGTACAGCAAAGTGATTCAGTTATACACGTGTATTCTTTTTCAGATTCTTTTCCCCCCCTATAGGTTATTACAAAATATCGAGTATAGTTCTTGAAGAGGTCCTTGGTGGTTACCTATTTTATAGATAGTAGTGTGTATATGTTAATCCCAAGCTTCTAATTAATGACACCAGTCACGTTTTGTGAGGGCCCACCCAAATGACCTCATGTTAATTTGATCATTTCTGCAAAGAACTTATTTCCAGATAAGGTCGCATTCACAGGTACTGGCAGTTGAGATGTCAAACATCATTTTTTTTGGGTGGGGGACACAATTCAACCCACAGCACCATTCAAGTATATCAGCTCTCTGAGCACTTCTCACCACCTTCATTGCAATCACCCTGGTCCAAAATACCGCCGACTCTTTTCCAGCAAACAACCAGAGTGCCGTGGATTATTAGGGATGTTCCCAAAGGCCCATGTGATTTCATTATTCTATAGGACTCACTTCACCCCTTAGCATCTTGTGTGTACAACCTGTTCCTCACTCAGTCTTCCCCACCCATGCTGTTCCATGAACATACTAGGTGACCCTTACCACAGGGCCTTTGCACAACCTGTTCCCACTACCTGGAAAACTCTCCCTCCAGCCATCTGGTTGAGATCAGCCCTCACGGCCCCCATGCCTTAGCTGAAATGCCACCTTCTCCATGAAAGCAAGCTTGACACTCCTTCACAGAAAATTTCAACTCCTCTTCTGCTCTCAGCTGAGGGCTCCAATTCCCCATATACTCTTCTGCTTTGTAAACTTTCCTAGCATTTATCACCTTCTAGCATTGTCTGTGATTCACAGATGCCTGATGTTTATTCTGTAATAGAGGCTTCAGCAGAATGCAAAACATGTTTTTTTCCCCTGACGTAGCCCAGTAGCTGCATGAGTCCCTCCGAACAAAGGTGAGACTCGGTAGATGTCTGCTGAATGAGTGAATGAATTCATGATGGATGAGTCCCTCTGCAAAAAGGCAGGCCTCGATAGATGTCTACTGAATGAATGAATGAATTCATGATGGATGAGTCTCTCTGCACACAGGCAGGACTCGGTAGATGTCTACTGAATGAATGAATGAATGAATGAAAGTTAAATGCCTCTCCCGAGATGTCACTAATAAGAATCAGAAACAGGGCTCAAACTCACATTTCCATGTGGCATCCAACCTTCTTTCTACAACAGCAAAGTCCAGTAGAAATACATTCACTGATGGTTACTAGCCCATTTTCAAGATGTAACCATAAGGAAAAACCGTTACGACTCATGTTAAAATAATCTATATAATGATATTTGGAGGATAAAAGGGAAACAAAACATGACCCTAAAGTACCTCTAAACATTTCATTATGTGCTTACAGAATACAAATTTCTATCAGGACAATTTAAAATGAATCAGCTGAAACTGACCCTATGGAAACTCCTGGAGCTGTACTATTTTAAAATGGCCCTGCTCACATTGTTAGTATAAATACAGTCTCATTTTCCTTCTTACAGTACAAGGGAAAACCAAATAATGTCAACAGACCTCAGGAGAAATAGACAAATTATACCATCAATGCAAAAACAAATTATTGAAGAAACAAAAAGTCGGACTCAATTCCACAACAAAGCCGTTGCATGCTTTCCAATACTACTGAGGAGTAGCATAAATTTGGTTTTTTAAAAACACTTAATTCCCCTCAATTGCAATTCCAATTCTTGCTTTGCTGTTTGTAGTGGTTTGTTTGTTGTTCTATCGCCCTAAATTGCTTCCGAGAACTAGCATGTAGTCTTGGTGCTTAATCCAATTCAGCCATATTCATTTTCTTATTATTTTCTCAATAAGTAAATATTTTCCTTTTGGAGAAGGGTTCCAAAACACAATTATACCTCCCAGCAAGGGTTGTCATGCAAACTAGTAAGTCACTACTACTTTATTTTTATTTTTTTTAATTGAGGTAACATTGGTTTATGACATTATATGTTACATGTGTACAGCATTATATTTCTACCTCTGTATACACCATGGGATGCTCACCACCAAAAACTTAGTTTCCACCAATCACCATATATTTGATCCCCTTTACGCATTTTGCTGCCTGCCTCTGGCCCCTTCCTCTCCGATAACCGATACTCAGTTCTCTGAATCTACATGTTTGCTTTTGTTCAGTTTGGTTTGTTCACTTATTTTGGCTTTTTTTGTTGTTTGCTTCGTTATTAGTTTGTTACTTTCCACATAGGAGTGAAACCATGTGGTATTTGTCTCTCTCCATCTGACTTCTTTCACTAAGCATAATGCCCTCAAGGTCCATCCGTGTTGTTACAAATGGCAAGGTTTCGTTCTTTTTCATGGCTGAGTAATGGTCCACTATATATGAATGTATCTACGTATATGCATACGCACACACACACACCCCACATGTCCTTTATCCATTCATCTGTCGATGGACGCTTAGGTTGTTTCTATGTCTTGGTTATTGTAAATAATGCTGCAATGAACACTGGGGTGTAGATTTTTTTTTTTTAATTAGTGTTTTTGCTTTCTTTCGATAAATATCCAGAAGTGGAGCTGCTGGACCACGTGGCAGTCCTATTTTTATGTAAGCAATCTCCACATTATTCTCCATAGTGGCTGCACCAACCAATTTACATTTCCAGCCACAATGCATGAGGGTTTCCTTTCCTCCACACCCTTACCAACACTTGTGTCTTGCCTCTCTGAGTCACTCCTATTTTAAGCATAAATGGTTTGGGGCGTAACATCCTTAAAGGAAAATTTAGGGGGGAAAATGTCATGTCATCTTCAGGGATTCAATCACTTAGCAAACATTTGTTGGATGCTTCTTAATTCTAGGGCACTGGGTGAGTTGTTTTTTTTTTTTTTTTTTGACAGAACGTAAAGCCTTAAACATTTTTATTTTTTAACTTTTTAGTTTATCTTGGAGTATAGTTGATTAACAACGTTGTGATAGTTTCAGGGGAACAGCAAAGTGACTCACTTATACATAGACATGTATCTGTTCTTTTTCAAATTCTTTTCCCATTTCGGTTGTTACATAATATTGAGCAGAGTCCCCTGTGCTCTACAGTTAGGTCCTTGTTGGTTATCCATTTTAAATACAGCAGTGTGGACATGTCAACCCAAACCTCCCGAACTATCCCTCCTCCCATTTCCCCCCTGGTAACCATAAGTCTATTCACTCATTCGTTCGCTTAATTATTCAAGTATTTTCCTTGGGTGCTGATTTGGGCTAGTCTCTGTCTTAACACCTAGAGGACGAATGGGGACAAAATAGATGTGGCTCCTACTTTTTGGGAAGTGTTGATCTTTTAGAGGAAGTTGCTGGAATAATTAGGAGCTGAAATGAATGTCTAAGAAGGAAAAACAGGGGTGCTGAGAGGCACAATGCCAGGGATTGTGAAGTCTGTCCATTCAAACTCCAGGCTTTCTCTTTCTGCCCAGCTGGTTTTCTTTGCATCAGAGGAGATGCTGACAGGTAGACTGAGCATCCTTGGTCAGGTGGAAAGTCATCCACCTGGAAGGCCCCTGCCCAGGGAGCTCACCTTGAGTTCTTCATAGGTGTGGAGAGCACCCCTGTGATTTCCCTTGGAGGTGGGGGGGGGAAACCCTTCCTGACTCAAGAACCAGGCAACGTCCATGAACTCTGAGGCCAGAGGGATCTTTCTGCTGTACCTACTAGAGGGTTTGGGACAGTTCAGTAAATCGCTCATCACAAGAGCCTGATTCCTTGGAAATTCATCTGTATGTGTGAATTTTCTTCCTTTCACTTTATGTCTCTCTGCTTTTCGGTCAACTACTTTTCAAGCATGTCATTCTGGGCCATATCTTACATCCTGATAACCTGTTCTTCTTATTGTGGTTAAAATACCCCTAATATACATTGCACCACCTGTATTAATTTCCTAAGGCTGCCATAACAAAGTGCCACCCACTGGGGGGCTCGAAACAACAGAAAAATCACTCTTTGAAGAGCAGAAGCCTGAAGTCAAGGTGTAGGCGCGACTGATTCCTTCTGGAGGTTCTGGGGGAAATTCATGCCTCTCTCCCAGTTTCTGGTGGCTGCTGACAATCCTTGTGTTCCTTGGTTTATAGAGGCATCATCCCAATTTCTGTCTTTATGTTCATACGCTGCTCTCCCCGCCTGTGTGGATCTGTGTCCAGATTTCCAGTCCTGTTGGATTAGGATCCCTCCCTCCTCCAGGACGACTTCATTATATCACAATGACCCTAATTCCAAATAAGGTCACATTCTGAGGGACAGAGAGTCGGGACTTTAACGTATGAATTTGAGGGGCACACAGTTCAATTCGTAACGCCGTTGTAACCATTTTAAAATACCCGACTGGGTGGCATTTAGCACATTCACAATGTTGTACAAGCATCCCCTTTATGTAGTTCCAAACGTTTTTCATCACCCCAAGTGGAAACTCTGTACCCATTAAAGCAGTCACCCCCCCAGTTTTCCCTCCCTGTGGCCCCTGGCAAACGCTAATCTGCTTTCTGTCTCAAGTTTAAACGCTGGCTAACGCGGGCATTTACACATATGTCGAAGGGAAGCCCAGAAGCAAACGGATGCCCGATCTTACCTAGAGAGTTCAGATGCCTTGTGGCATTTGGAATGGCACGCTCTCTCTGGTTCTGTCTGCAGACGGGGCACAGGAGAACTTACATGACCTCTCTCTTGGATCAGGAAATATTTTTCACCAATGTTTCGGATAACCCCATTCCGAGAGCAGGCTTTTTTAAGCTCACACAATTAAAACCAGCTGGAGAAAAGCCAACTCACTCCCTTGAAGAACGAGATTACCATATCTAGAAACAGAGATGAGGTTCAGGCGTGGCAAAATAAGAATAAAAAGCCCCAGGGTGATCAGGTCAGGGAGGGAAAAAAAAAAAAAAAAAAAGATATGGCCGGAGGGTTGGTGAAAGTCAGGGTTGGCCTGAGTGTTTGCAAAACTGAAATGGCAAGATTGTCATTTGTAAACTGCCCTGCTCTTGCGGGCAGATAAAGTGGCGAGATGGCTGGTGTGTCAGTCCTGTTTGGCATCCTGAGTCCTGGTGAGACTGGGGCGGGGTAGCGCGCCCAGTGGGCTCCCGGAGCCTTTTCTTGGCCCCCGTTTCTTGTAGGCAAGACTCCAGCCTCCAAGACCTTCCCTGAGTTCCCAAGGGCGGATGCGGAACAGTTGCTAATCAAGCCCCTGCACACCGGGAGAGCCTGCACACACCCTCATCTTATCAGCAACCCCACCCTTGAACTACTGCGATAAACTCCTCATCCAATCCTCCCAAGTTGGGATACCTAGTTTTTCCAGGGCAGGAGCCCGCTGTGTCCCCCTCCGCCCGGCAAAGCAACGAACCTCTCCTTTTCACATTCACCCAAAACTCTGAGATTCGATCCGGCACCGGTGCAGAGAAGCTCAGTTTTTGACATCACTAGCAGGCTCTGACACGTGTTGTCCAGTGAGCAAATAAACTCAACAAAACATGTCAGACTAGATAAGACTGGCCATTTCCCCCAAATCTTTAGATTCCAAAACGTTTCATCACGAGCTCAAAATATGCCTTACATTATGCTATGAGACTATATATGTACCCAGCAAACACAAGCACTGGATTTCCCTGAGCGCCAAATGAAAAACTGGAAAGCTGCAAAGGAGGCATTCATATTTCTATTACTTTCTTGTCTTTTGTTGCTGCGGTTCATGGCAAGAACACTGGTGTCTGGTTTCCTTTTGGTTTTCTCAGCGTTGGAGCTGCCGATGGAATCAGATGGACAAGCAAAGGTCAACGAGTTCTGAGAGGCGATCACGGAATTTATTTTGTGTTTTGGTTTTACATCGATGGGTTTCACAGCACGGGACTGGAAATAGCATTTACGGAGGAACTGCTAGATGGTAGGCACAGGGAAGGTCGGGCAGCTAGGATCAAAACAGCATCCTCCAGACTGTGACAACCCCTTGGCCATGTTTCGGGGGAAGCTCAGCATTGGTGTCAGGCTGCTGCAGTCACACAGCTCAAGGGAACATCTAAGCTTCTATAAACAAAACACAGTGAAACAACACATCACAGATGTTAAAATACAATAGGAAAGGGCTTCCCTGGTGGCGCAGTGGTTGAGAGTCCGCCTGCCGATGCGGGGGACGCGGGGTCGTGCCCCGGTCCGGGAGGATCCCACGTGCCGCGGAGCGGCTGGGCCCGTGAGCCACGTCCGGAGCCTGTGCTCCGCCACGGGAGGGGCCACGACAGTCAGAGGCCCGCGTGCCGCAAAACAAACAAACAAACAAAAATACAATAGGAAAAAAACAGGATGACAATAAAATCGTCTCAGGTCCCTTTCAAGAACAAGTTCTTGCAAAACAGACTTCTGCTCATTATAAAAGAAGCCACAGAATTATCCGAATAGATGTTCCCCTTTACGATTTGCTTTCACAAATAGCAGGATTTAAAAATAGATGTATATTTGGACAGTATCCGGTAAAATTATACTCCATTTCTGTAAACCTAGTGTGCTTTTTTCATCCAGTGAATGAAAATAACTGGAAAACATCCAGCGTTTGAAATGCTCTGAACAACCACAAAGTAATCCGTAATCTGGGACTCTTAACTGATCTCTTTCTACATTAGGTTCACTGCCAAAGTCTGGTCAAGCTGTTGAAGCAAACTGTTTGGCTGCAGGTTTACTACGTCTGTGCTTCATCACCGTTTGCTTTCAACGCGATTTCCTTTTCCTTAAGAAATGGAAGAACCACTGGTAAAAGGTCGCATGGGGTGAAATGAATACGGGGGTCAGAGTCTTCTGGCGTAACCGACCAAGAAATATTTCTTATTTACGAGGGCTGTGGCTACAGGAAATCTCTCTCCAGAGACAGGTGAAACCCACGCGATCATGCATTCATTTAACATCTGTAGTCTCTCTTCATCACTTTATAATACAGTTAAAATATTTTTCATTGTCCTGAAAAGAGGACCACCCTGGACAATAGATTTTTACCAAGAGTAAAAAAAAGAAATTCCAAGAAATGCCATTAAAACAAGTCCTATTCTCCTCACAGCTGTCTTTTCTGTGAAGCAATGCTAAAACACAGTAGCTGTGTGAATGCTTCATTCGATGGACTTTGTTTTTTTAACAGAAAATGTCTTATAAGTCACACATCAACCTTTTCTTTTCTGAGCTAAGAAAATTTGAGAGCATAAGGCATATAGGAATATGCAGAGTGTGTGAAGGGACTTCCCTGGTGGCACAGTGGTTAAAAATCCACCTGCCAATGCTGGGGACACGGGTTCGAGCCCTGGGTCAGGGAAGATCCTACATGCCGCAGAGCAGCTAAGTCCGTGCACCACAACCGCTGAGCCTGTGCTCTAGAGCCCACGGGCCACAACTACTGAGCCCGTCTGCCACAACCACTGAAGCCTGCACGCTCTAAGGCCCACATGCTGCCACTACTGAGCCCGCGTGCTGCAACTACTGGAGCCCGCATGCCTAGAGCCCGTGCTCCGCAACAAGAGAAGCCACCGCAATGAGAAGCCTGCGCACCGCAATGAAGAGTAGCCCCCGCTCGCCGCAACTAGAGAAAGCCCCTGTGCAGCAACAAAGACACAGCACAGCCAAAAATAAAATAAATAAACAAATAAATTTATATTAAAAAACAAAGAGTGTGTGAATAGACCACCTGGCCATATACCCTGAGAAAACCATCATTCAAAAAGAGTCATGTACCACAATGTTCATCGCAGCTCTATTTACAACAGCCAGGACACGGAAGCAACCTAAGTGTCCATCAACAGATGAATAGATAAAGAAGATGTGGCACACATAAACAACGGAATACTACTCAGCCATAAAAAGAAACGAAATGGAGTTATTTGTAGTGAGGTAGATGAACCTAGAGTCTGTCA
>RJWK010037347.1:0-21310 GCA_004363435.1 Platanista minor | reverse complement strand
TTTTTTTTTTTTTTTTTTTTTGCGGTACACGGGCCTCTCACTGTTGTGGCCTCTTCCATTGTGCAGCACAGGCTCCAGAGGCTCAGGCTCAGCGGCCATGGCTCACGGGCCCAGCCGCTCCACGGCATGTGGGATCTTCCCGGACCAGGGCACGAACCCGTGTCCCCTGCATCGGCAGGCGGACTCTCAACCACTGTGCCACCAGGGAAGCCTCAGATCATATTTAAAGCAGAAGTAAACCTCAGAAGAGTTTAAAAAATAACAAAATCAACTAAAACTGGGTAATGGAGGGAGGTGAAAGTGGTTCTCCCAGTGGGCTAATAAATCTTGTCCCTGTCCCCTCAGAGCAACACACCCAGGACATGACTGCAAGATGGACCAGAAACAAAATCCGAAATTTTGAAAGAATCAGAAGGAACATATGCACCCTCAGCAAAGAAAACACAAAATATAAACCAGGGAGAGAGATAGAGAAAGAACTCACACAGAAAATCTGAGGGCAGAGCTAAGAACAAGTAGCTCTAAAATGTGGGCTGAATTAAGCATTTAAATGTAAAACACGAACCCCCTAAACACTAAACCATGAAACTACAAGAAGAAAATATGGGAGAGTTAGAAAAATAAGTAACTTTGGAGTGAAAGAGAGAAACATGGCTAAGGCACAGGGGGACCATTAAAAGAAAAGATTCCTATACTAACTATATACAGTAGTCATGTTAAGAAAAGACAAAATTTAAAAAGAATAACCAAGTGTGAACAACATTTGCATCACATATCAAATTTAAAGGGGATAGTTTCTTCACTTCGTATTTCATCAAGACGCATCGAAACCACCCCATAGCCAATGGGCAGAGCACATAGAGACAGAGGACAAACTGCCTCTTACACAGAGGAAAAGATGAGAAATGTGATCAAACTACAAGACGGTCACGCTTCGTGTAGTAGGTCAGGACCTACTGGAAAGCGTCATCCCCAGGGGACAAAGCTGAGCTGGCAGTACGGACAGCAGAACCTTTATGCGGGGCCTTTGGCAGCATCCGTCAGAATAAAAAGTGCTGACACCACTCGCGGGGGAGGTGCACACGTAGGAATGTTTCTGGTCCTGTCCCCACATGCACAAGGGTCTGTGTGTCTACAGCAGCTGACATTCAACATGATGACACATATACCAGCCCGGCACAGCCCCCCAAAGTTGGCCTACCGAGCGTGAAAAGCAGGAGACAGAGAGAAAAGCTAAGGGTAGAGAGGTGTGTACACTAGACTAGCCTCTGAGTAAAAGCCACAGAGAATATTCTCTGTGCTCCTACCTGCGTACACAGGAGACCAGGAAGTCATGGCTTCTGAGTGCTGAAGCACCACCTAACCAATCCCTTGTAATGAGAACGCTTCGTTGGGCAGGAATAGCACCCAGTGGTCTTATTTTCTAGCTCACTCCTGGATGTTATGCTGAGGTACTCAGCATAACTCAAACGTGCGTCTTGGTTTCTCGTTTATAGAAGGTCGACCAGAGAGACAACAGACCTGTGAGAAACCATGCCTGCATCTCTGTCACCTGAGAGCCCACTTGGTGGCCCACAGCTGCCACCGAGCTCTGCATGTCCCCTCTGCTTGGCCTGAGACCAGTTCCCATGCTGTCGTCCTGGACTCCAAGCACCTGGGAATCTTCATCCAGATGGCTTTGGGGACTGACAGCGTTGTAGCTCTTAGGCCAGTGGATACTGGCCAGGAAACACGAATGGAACTTCTCCATCCATGTTCCTCTAGCAGCCCTGCTCTCTCTCCTTCCCCGGGGAGGACGCTGGGCTTCAGCTTAGGCTGGGTGTCCTGAAGAGCCTGAGAGGCTCAGAAACTAGATGGGCAGGTTAGAGATGCAGGTAAACCAGGTGAGGCTGCTGTGGCCACAGTACCTGCAAGCTCTCTGCAGATGGGTGGGGATGCAGGAAATATTCGTAATGTGAGTTTTGCCAAGTTGCTCTGACATTTTTAACATTGATTTTGCAAATCTGCTTGTCTGTTTTTTTTTTTTTTTGAAATTATTATTGTTATTATTGGGTTAGATTATAAGAAGTGCTAGCAGGTCTGATCAGGCTGACTCTGTGACAGATAAGAAATATCAGCCTGAAAATCTAAATTTGACCTCAAATGGAGACCAGAATACAGAGCAGAGACGCTGGCATGATGACTGGGACCTGTAATGACTGAGACAGAAAGCCTGACCCCCCCGCCTCCCCTGCAGCAGCTGTCCCTCCCGAGCTTCCCTCGGGGACAAAGTCCCCCCACAGGGGCTCAGCCACTTACACCCATCTTGCAGCCTCATAATGAAGGGAAAACTTTTGTCCAAAGACAGAGTGATGCCCAGGTGCGGGGTGTGCTCCCCCCGTTCACCACGATGGCCATGCTTCCGGGTCCCCCTTGACAGTGCACCCAGCAAGACTGGGGAAGGGATGGCTTAGTGGGTGGGGTTTGCCTGCCACCCGTGACCTGGGACAGGTCCCCACTGGTTCCTGGTTGTCTCCCCATCAGCACAGATGGAGAAAATAACAGGACGACCGCCAGGCCAAGAGGAAGGGCTACCTCTCCCTCCACTCCTGCGGGCCCAGCAGGGCCTAGGGGGACTGGTTTCCATAGAGGCCACAATAAAGCACACCTCCCAGAGTTCACACCCTCGTGTGGTCTCTGCAGTGTCGAATCTGGGCTGGGGTCTGAGTCACTCTGACCCGTGGACCTTGGCAGAGATGAGGCTCTGCTCTTCCAGGCCCGCCTTCGAGAGGCCGGGTGGCATGAAACACTTGCTCCTGGGACCCCCGAGTCACCCTGCCAGGGAGAGCACTCAAGAGCAGAGAGGCCCCGTGGAGAAGATGGGCCCAGGATCCAGGAGACGGAAAGAGGCCCCCTCCCGGCCACACCTCCAGGTGGCTCCAGCCCTGGTTACCTCGAACTGAAACCACATGGGGGACACAGAGAGGCCAGGTGCCCAACTGAGCCCAGCCACCCCACCGAACCAGAGGTACAACAAGATGGGTGCTGTTCTAAGCCCCTAAAACATGGGTGGTCTGTTAAGTAGTAAGAAATAACCCAACAGGGTCCAACGGCTGGGTCCTCTCGCCTCTGCCGCAGAGGGCTGTGTGGCCTTGGCCAGGACTTAACCTCTTGAAGCCTCAGCTTTCCAGCCTGTAGAACAGAGATAATACTGCTCAGTGTGGAACTCTGTACATCAGGATAAATGCTGTGGCTTCTGTTTGCATAACAAAAGGGCAGAGAACATGCATCCCGCATCCCTGGACTGGCTTTTCCTGAGATGAAGTCTGGGAGGCCGACTGGCAAGCCGGAAGCCAGCGGCCCCTGTTAGAAGGTCTTCCCTGGAGACCAAGGTGTGTGTGTCACCTGGGTGCTCTCCCTCCCTTCTCCTGGGTGCAGGGAAGCATCTCTTGCCCTGCAGGGAGGTCACAGGGCTGTAGTCGAGAGACGTCTTCCCCCATCACCCGGAGTCCTCAGCAGGTTCCGGGCACACAGAGGGCCTGGCCCAATAGGTATGGAGTGTAAGCCCAGTTTGGACTCATTACCAACACGGTGTATTTCCTTAGAAGACAGGGTTTCTGCATGGATTACTTTGTGTGTGTGTGTTTATAGTTTTTATTTTTTCAAATTGTGGTAAAATATGCATAACAAAAGTCTCACCATCTTACCCAATTTTTTTGGTTTTTTGCTTTTGTTTTTGTTTTTGTTTGTTTGTTTGTTTGCGGTATGCGGGCCCCTCACGTCTGCGGCCTCTCCCGTCGTGGAGCACAGGCTCCGGACGCTCAGGCTCAGTGGCCACGGCTCACGGGCCCAGCCGCTCCACAGCATGTGGGATCTTCCCGGACCGGGGCACGAACCTGCGTCCCCTGCATCGGCAGGTGGACTCTCAACCACCGCGCCACCAGGGAAGCCCATCTTACCCATTTTTAAATGTTTAGTTCGGCAGGGCTTAGTACATTCACATTGTTGTGAAATCGTTGTGTAATTTAATTTTTAATTTTTTAAGGAACTGCTATTCTACTTTGTACCACAGCTGCACCATTTACATTCTCACCATGATGCACAACTTTCCAATTTCTCCACATCTTCTGCAACACTTGTTGCATTCTGTTTCTCTTGTGTGGTTTTGTTTGTTTGTTTGGAATAGTAGCCATCTCAATGGATGTGAGGTTTTGATTTGCTTTTCTCTAATGACTTGTGATGTTGAGCATCTTTTTATGTGCTCATTGGCCAGGTGTATATCTTCTTTGGAGAAACTTGTATTCAAGTCCTTTGCCCATTTTTAACTGGGCTTTGTTGTTGTTGTTGAGTTGTACAGGTTCTTTGTTTATTTTGGATATTAACCCCTTATCAGATATAATATTTGCAAATATTTTCTCTCATTCCACAGATTGTCTTTCACTGTCAATTATGTCCTTTGATGAATAAAAAGTTTTTAATTTTGATGTAATCCAATTTATTTATTTTTACTTTTATTGTCTGTGCTTTGGTGTCACAGCTAAGAAATCATAACCAAATATAGTGTCATGAAGATTTTCCCATATGTTTTATTCTATGAGTTTCATAGTTTTAGGTATTTGATCCATTTTGAAATAATTGTATATATAGTGTAAGGCAATTCATTCTTCTTCATGTGGATATTCAGTTTTCCTAACATAATTTGTTAAAAAGACTCTCCTTTCCCCATTGAATGGTCTTGGCACCCCTGTTGAAAGTACTGTGAGTCATTGTTTCTGGGCTCTCCCTTCTATTCGTTGCTCTATATATCTGTCTTAATGCCAGTACCACATTGTTTTGATTATTGTAGGTTTGCAGTAAGCTTTGAAATCAGGAAACGTGACACCTCCAATTTTTTTTTTTCAAGATTGTTTTGGCTATTCAGGGTCCCTTATTCTATATGAAATTTAGGATGAATTTTTCTATTTCTGCAAAAAATGCCATTAGGATTTTGATAGGGATTGTGCTAAATCTGTAGGTCCCTCTGGATAGTATTCTCATCTTAAAAATGTTCTCTTCCAATCCATGCATACAGGATGTCTTTCTAGCTATTTGTGTCTTCTTTAATTTCTTTCAGCAATGTTTTGTAGTTTTCAGTGTACAAGTCTTTCACCTCCTTGGATAAGTATATTCCTAAATATTTTATTCTCTTTGACTGTGTTGTAAACTGACTTGTTTTCTTAATTTCCGATTTAGATTGTTCACTGTTAGTACATTCTGTGTGGAGGGTGTGGAGAGGCCATGGAGAGCATGATCTAGCTGTGTCCCCAAGGTCTTAGGATCCTATGCCTGTGCAGCTGGAGGAGCCCTGACAGCCTTGGTTCAGGGCTCACACTTTTCCAGAGAAGGGACTCTCACCCAGAGAGGTCCACTGCTCACAGCAGCCATCCCATAAAGGGCGCCATGAGAGCAGGGCCCTGGCTCTAGCCGTCCCCACATCCTGCCCAGGGCCCATGCCTTCCAGTTCAGAGTGCTGAGAACTTCACGGCCACAAAGTGAATCTGCACTGTATCGATGGCGCCTGCATAAGACAAACACAATAAACTGATTCTGATGTTCCCTAAATCCTGGCCCATCTCTTTCAGGCTGTAGTTGGAATAAATTGATTAATAGATAAACAGACATTTAAAAAAAACCCTTAGCTGAGGGCTTCCCTGGTGGCGCAGTGGTTGAGAGTCTGCCTGCCAACGCAGGGGACACGGGTTCGTGCCCCGGTCCGGGAAGATCCCACATGCCGCTCAGCTGTGACTGCTGAGCCTGCTCATCCGGAGCCTGTGCTCCGCAATGGGAGAGGCCACAACAGTGAGAGGCCCGCGTACCGCAAAAAAAAAAAACAAAAAAACAAAAAAAACCCCAAAAAACCCTTAGCTGAAATCACAGTGCAGCCCAGTAGAAAAGGGCCATACCCCCTTCCTCCACAAAGGTGATGAAGGTCATGGACCAGAAGTTGCAGGTGGTACTCTTCCTGGGCTCTGCAGGGTGATGCTCTCGTGTCATTGAAAGTGTTTGGGGGGCCTCACACTGTCTGTGTCCTCAGAAGGCTTATCTCCAGGGCAAAGGCAGCAGCTTCTGGGGGTGGAGTAAACAAACCCACCCTGCATTGTCAGGGCTGTCACCTTCCTGCTTCTTTAAACTCTGCAGTCCCAAGGGGAAGCCCGGAGGGCGGGTTGTGTGGGTGTTGTAGCCTGGGGAGCCTCTGCCCCAGGGGACTTATCTGCGGTCACGCTCCTGGATCCAGGCCAGTGACCTCGCTTCACCCATGACCTTCCCCACCGACTTCTCAGTTCCAGGAATTGTTGGAAAAATCCCATTGGAAATCTGAGGATGGCTGGGTCCCTTGACACTACCACTTGTCCACTGAGACAGAGGGTGAGGTCAGGCCTGACGGAGGGGCCATGTGACCTGGAACCCCACCACTCTTGGGGGCCTGTGGGGAGGGGGCTTAGATTCTGTCTCCTTCTGCTGGTCTTGGCTCCCAGGACGTGGAAGCAAGCCCAGGCCCTACAGGGGTGGACAGTTCTCATGTTCTTGGCCTCCAGGCCTCCAAAGGGAAAGCTTTAGGGTGAAGAATTACACACCTCATTAGGAAGCCCCTCCTCTTCAATATGAAGCCCAGAAATGAAGAAAACAGAGAGGAAGGAAAAGAGACTATTGAAAGCCAGGGCCTTTTTGGCTTTCACTACATGCTTGACACAGCAAAGAACTTGACCCCCATCCCCTCGTTTAGTTATCACAACAACCTGTGAGGCGGCCACGGCCATCACCCCATTTCACAGCTGAGGACTGAGAGGCAAGGCAGCTGCGTGTCCAGGACCAGCCTCGGACTCTCCAAGGTCCTCGTTCACGAATCGTGGGGATTTGAGACGGCGCCAGCAGGCAGTAAAGGCAGTAAAACAAGTGCAGGCCCTTCTGAACACGGCCAGTGACCATACAGGCAGCACACCTGGGCGCCACCCTGGGCTGGTCCCAGGGAGTGGAAAAGGCAGCCTGAGGAGGAGGCCCGGGTGCTGAACCGCCCTGTTACGGCTCAGATTTCACAACAAACAGAGCTCCTTCCTTTTTGTCCTGGCCTGGTCCCTGGCAAGTGGGGTCCGGCGATCCTTCATTCAGTTGACGAGTGTTTGCCGAGTTGGGGCCAGGGCAGCATGGAGCTGGTGTGGGTACGTGAGGGCCCACTTGGCTCTGTTCCACGGGCAGAGCCCGCTGGGCCTGGGTCTCCTTGCACAGGATGGGGAGAAGCCCTCACCTGCCTGCTCCAGCTTTGCTCCCCCATCCCCTCCCCAATTCTCCTCCTGTGGGACGGCGTCCACAGGGGTCCAGATGTAGAACGTGGGCTCAGCTCCCCACTGCCGCAGAGCTGCCAGTCACTCACGCTTTGAAAGAAACATTTTCCGGTCCGGATTCTCTTAGAAAATGGAGTAGGAACACTTTGCTGGTAATTAGTGTGTGTGTAGTAAGTGCTTAACAAATGCTGTCCTTGAGGCAAGGGGTAAATGGGGGCGGGAGGGCGGAGCCGTGGCCCTGGGCCTGAGCTTGGTTCCGCTCAGGCTGGAGGAGCAGCCCTAAGGACTCCAAGCCCAGTCCCTCCCCAGGAAGTGCGCGGGGGGGTGGGGGTGGGGGCCTTAGTCCCTGAGGACCAAACGGGTGGAGGACGTCTCAGGGGAGACTCAGTTGCATGTCCCAGGTGCAGAATGTACAACATCTCATGAGCTCTGTGCTGGTTCCCTGGGACCCACCTTCCCGGCAGAGTAAACCAATGCTGAGGCTGGCTTGATGTGCAGGCTGTTTCTCTTGGGTGTGGGAAAAAAGAACAAGAAAATTAAAGCGTGTATGATCCACACAACCAGAAAGCAAACAGTGATTGTGATGATAATATAATGACAAGGAGCCGGACTTACCAGAGAAAGAAAGGGAAGGGGCCTGGCGACATTCATTCCCTGCTGCTGGCCTACGGGGGCGGCCAGTCACTAGGAGTTCTTTGGGATTCTTAGAAGGCCTGGCCGATTGTTGGCGTGTTTCCAACTAGCGTTCAGAAGGTTCTTGAGGTTTAAGGTCAGTTTGAGCTTGTGGGTGCCATGCCAGTCTGACCAATACTGCAACACCCCGCTTCAGGAACACACAGGGGCAGTGCTGGTGTGGCTGGATCTTCCGGTGACAACAGAAATAAATACCAATTCATGGAAAAATAGAAAACTGGGCTATTCTCCAGCGCACCCTCGGAATGCCCGAAAGAGGGGAATGTCACCCTCACCCCCGCCTCGCCCAATATTGCAGACACAACTGTGGACGCTGGCATCTCCACGTGTCTCAAGATGCCAAGCGTCTGGGTTAAGACTTCAGGATCAGAGCTCACAGAAGGCTCCAGTCACCCACCGCCAGCCCTGTGCAAGTCATGCAGGGCACTCAAGGCATGACATGTGAAGCCCACTGTTCCCCGAACCAGTGTCCTGTGCTGTAGGATATTCATGAGTGTTACTTAAAAAAAAAGAAGGTCCCATGACCCATTGACTTGGAAAACACTACTTTAAAGTAAAGCAGTTTTATTATTTAGGAGTTGTTGGTGCCTTTAATATGGTAATGTGTTTAATCAGCCCGAGCGGAGGAGTATGCAGCTAGATCCAGACTTATTTGACAAAACACTGATACTGTACTTTTTTAAAAAATGGAAAATCTACGGACTTATTGTGAAAAATACATGATCCAGGACAAAGGCTCGCCAAATAATGCTGGAAAAGCTGAACATGACGATTTTACACTGAGCTGTACTCAGCGGTACACTTAAGTGTGATTTATGCTGTGGTATTCGGATCCTCGTCAGGGAAATGGAGTGACAGGAAATCTGTTAAGATTTACATCTTTTGACCTCTCAGACACCTCTGCATCCTGTTCAGAAAGCTCAAGCCCATCTACATTTTTCCAAGCCTGTGACAGGGGAGCCTGGAGTGCGGGCCACATGAAGACAGTCCTCTGGATTTTGCCCTCAGCTCCTGTGCTGTTCTGTGGCTTCACAGGAAGGCTGGGTAAGCAGAACGAGCCTTTAAGCTCTATAAGCCTTGTGTATGTTTGGCAATTTCTCCTTTCTGGTCCTTTTCATTTAGGCTGATGCTCACATTTGTCCCAGCCCCATGTACGAGCCGGAGATTCATCCTCCAATGGCAAGCATCTGGGTCCGGCCTCTGCGTCCACTTCTGTCCATAGGTCCAGGGTGGGCTGCCTTACAGGGGACCCGTGCCTCAGGTTGGGACCCCATAAGCTGCCCCTGAGATAACCTGGGGAGATGAACCCTGGAAGTGTCAGGTGGGAAGTGGGGGGATGAAGTGGGGGTGAGGGAGCTGGGTCATGTGCTTTGGGTAGCAGAGCTCTGCTGGGTTCTCTGTCCTGTTGGGTCACTGTGACACCACATGAGAAGGTTGGGTATTTGTCCTCTGACCCTCACCTCCCACTGGCTCAGGCCTGCTCCCAGGGGTGTCAGCTCCTGGCTCTTCCAAGAGAAAGAAGGCCCGGGGGGATGCACACGCTGGCCCAGGGAAACTGGAGTTGTCAGAGGTGAGGGCCCAGGGGCTGTGCCTGGCCCAGGTGACACTCAATCTCTAGCACTTTTTGGTCAGAGCTTCTTGGTCACAGGTCATTCCAGCCTTATGAAGCCCTCCTGTCCATGAACCAGCTTCAGCATCACCCAAAACACCTGTGCATCTTGGACACTAGAGAACATGTGATAGAATCGGTCTTTTCTTCTGGATACTCTCGGTTGTGGTTTTCAAGCCGCCACCTTTCCCGAGCCCACGGCTCTCTGCACCGGGCATGAGGAATGCCTGTCTCTACTTTGAGAAATCCGGGAGTCACCAGCCACGCCGAGGTCACACGCCGGGGGGAGCAAGCCGGCAGCTGTGTTATTTTCAACTAAAAAATAAGACAAAACTGAGGCATTACAAAGTTTTCATATGTGGGTCGACGACAGTAGTACCTAGTTGTAACTTATGCATACAGGTCCTTGTCTCAGGTGGGCTCTGGGGGGCCCTGGCCATGACAGGTAGAGGAGTGAGAAGCTCTTTGTGACCTGGAGACACAGAGAGAAGGTTATGAGTCTTATTACTGATCAAACTAAACACATCCCTGAACCAGACCCTTGCTGGTCCCAAGCCTGACTCTGGGTGACCTTGTAGGTTCGAAGAGCAGACATGCTCTGCAGCCTTGGGCTTGGGGCACGACTCGGAAGGTATGGGAACACCTTCTGCTTGCCCAGACCAGCGCGTCTCAAACGACAGGGCTTTCTGAGGCCCAGGTTGTGTCTCCCTAGAAGGATATGTGGAACCCCCAGTACCCGTGAATGTACTTTGCAGATGTAATCAGGGTAAGATGAGGTCGTTAGGATGAACCGTCATCCAGTACAACTGGTCTCCTTATAAGAAGAGGAGAGCGGAACGGGGACACAGACACGTGGGGAGAAAGACGGCAGGTGTTGACAGTGATGGGGGTGACATGGCCAGAAGCCATGGGACACCCCAGGCTGCTAGAAACTGGAAGAGGTGAGGAAGGATCTTTCCCTGGAGGCCTGGGAGGGAGCATGGTCTTGCCAACACCTTGACTCCGGACTTCCAGCCTGAGGAACTGTGAAAGGATGAATTTCTGTTATTTTAAGCCCCCCAGTGTGTGGTAGTGAGTTACAGCCACCCCAGGAAATGAATGCAGAGGGGGTGGGAGTTTGCATTACTAACAGGCACCTGGGTGACACTGATGCTCCGGGTCTGGACCTTACTTTGAACATCCCTGACCCAGGTCAGGCCAGGTCAGCCCTGCCCACCGCACACGTGCATGTGGAGAGGATGTCTGTCCAGCTGGGCCTTTGACCCCCCCGCCCTGCAGCTGCCACCTCCCAACTTCATCTCCCCTGACCCTGCCTCCCCTGCCTCCTGCTGGTGCCCCACCTTCCTGTGCATTTGCACACTCTCTCCTCTGCCTGCAAACCCTGCACCCCTGGCCCAGAACACTCCAGTTCAGCTGTTACACCCAACCCCATCCTCGCGCCCCTCCCCGGGAACAAGCAGTGTCTCCACTTCCCCTCTCACCAAGGAGCTCATGGTCCGTGCGTCCCCAGGGTGCCGGGAGCTGCCTTTGCTGCAGCGACACTCTACACGCCTGTCTCCCTTCTGCCTGGAACCCCACTCGAGCCCATTTACCTGCCCAGCCCAGTGGATACTCACCTGTGTTTCTGGGAGCAGAAGGAGAGCCAATAAAAGGCTGTATGTCCAGAGGTGTCCAGCTGGGCGCTGCTGTCCCGGGGTCTGCGGCGAACACAGTGGACACATTTTTCCAGAGTAGTTCAGAGTAGTTTGGGTCAAGTTTATTTCGAATAACTTCCCTGACACTTCAATTAGCTCTCTTTCTGCTCCCCTGACAGTGGTGTGAGGGTGTTTACTATGGCAGAGCCCCTGTGCTCTGGGCAGTGTTGCTGGTTTAGCGGAGGAGCGGGTTCTGCTGGCCCTCCCTTGGCCAGCCGAGCCCACTGTGGAACAGGCCCTGGCGACGAACAAAGGACGAGAAAGGTGGGGCCGTCACCCTTCCCGAGCAAGTTCCTCCACGTTGTGAAAGGAAGAGCAGAGATGGCGGTAGTTTAACTCATAAAACTTTGCTTTCCCACCACCACTGGCCCCAGGAAAGGCCACGGTTTTGACTCGGCTGGTGGCCAGCATCTGCCCCGGCCACTTTCTAACTGTGCCAAAACTGATGTTCATAAAGGGAAAAATCAGGGGGAGAAAACCCAGTTTCCCCCCGCAGGCCTGGGGCCAGGGGCGGGGACTGCTCCCTCCCCCAGTGGGCTGTGCATCTCTGGCCCATGGGAGTCGCAGCAGAGCCAGGGGCTGTGGATTCTCCGGACGCTTTAGGGAAATAAACAAAGGAATTCGAGGTCAGATGTCTCAGGCAGCTGGGTTTTCTCCGGAGGCCTGGGGCAGATGTTTGCCTGAGGCCCTGCTGTGACGCCACGTGTGAGCACAGAGTGGGAGCAGGGAAGTCTGGAAAATGGGGTTTTCAACCTCAGAGCCATCCTTGGGCGCCAAACACAAGCTGGATGCAGAACAAAAACTGCAGACTTTACAAGAAAGAGGCCGGGTCAGGCAGGTGGCCCCGCTTTGGCTTCGAGGCACCCAGGAGCACACACCAAGCTGACCGGAAGGTAGGACTCGGGCAGTGTCACCCGAAACTGCTTCAGGTCAGGACGCCTATGTGCAAACCTCCAGTTACAAATTCTCATTTTCTTTCCAGTTTTAAAAATGTACTATATATACTTATTACAGAAAGTCGGAAAAGAGAGAGAAGTATTTGGGACAAAAACGTCACCCATATGCCACCACCCAGAGAGGTGCCCTGTGGGCAGATCAGGGGATTTCTGTACAGCTTCAGACATGATTGCATTCACTCAGCAGAGACTTTTAGTTTAGTTTTTTTTTTTTTTTTTTTTTTTGCGGTACAAGGGCCTCGCACTGTTGTGGCCTCTCCCGTTGCAGAGCACAGGCTCCGGACGCGCAGGCTCAGTGGCCATGGCTCACGGGCCCAGCCGCTCCGCCAGCTGTGGGATCTTCCCGGACCGGGACGCAAACCCGCGTCCCCTGCATCGGCAGGCGGACTCTCAACCACTGTGCCACCAGGGAAGCCCAGCAGAGACTTTTAAACCTTGAATGTTAAAAGATGAACACTTCCGTCTCCAAGTATAAACTCTTAGTGAACATGATTTACTCATAGTACGTCAATCAGGAGAGTTTACTTAACCAGAGTCTTGTTGGATTAGGACAAGACCTTACTTGTGTTTATTTGTTTCAATAATGGTTCCATGATCTTAATACAGAACACTGGTTTTGTTCTGCGCATGCACACACACACATGCACACATGCAGACACACACACACACACACATCTTGGATTCTAGTTTGGTTTCTACTGCTAAGCAAATGTTTCCACTTGGTCACTCAATCTTTCTGGACCTGATTCTTCATATTTTTGAAATGAGGGGTCAGGGCAAGTGACCTCAAATTCCCTTCAGTTGGAGTGACCTGGAAGTGCTGGCGTGAGGGCCCTTTCTGTGGTGGACACGTGTCCGTGTGGTCCTGGGCACTTGGAGGTTTGTGAGTAAGCTCCTCTTTTTAACCATTTTTCATATCACCCTCAGTGGATGTGTGTTTGTTTATAAATTACAACTAGGTACTACTGTTGATCCACATATGAAAACTTTGTAACGCTTAAGTTTTGTCCTATTTTTTAGTTGAAAATAGCACAGCCTCCGGCTTGCTCTCCCGGCGTGTGACCCCGGTGTGGCTGGTGCCTCCTGGATTTCCCAAAGCAGAGACGGGCATTCCTCGTGCCTGGTGCAGAGGGCCGTGGGCTCTGGAAAGGTGGCGGCTTGAAAACCACAACCGAGAGTATCCAGAAGAAAAGCCTGATTCTATCACACCTTCTTGAGCGTCCAAGACCAATGTGGATGTGGGCCCACTCTGGTCTTTCCAAAGCTTCCCTCCTGGAGACCTGAGTGCGGCCCAGGGTGGTGAAACGGGTTTGAAGCACGTGCCTGGCTGGCTGGCACGGCAGAAATGTTGAAGATCATTTGTTAAGGTCATCGGCCCTTTTTCACTTACTTTTATCCCAATTTTTTCACAGGCCCTGAATTAAGGACCATAAATGAAAGAGTTCTCCAAAGTCCCCCAGGTACCTTGCTTTAAACCTGGAGGAGAAACTCACAGTTTAAATCACGAATGATGTCCAGGAGCTACAACATGTAGGTAGGCGTGTGTGTTTGTGGGTTTGTGAGTGTGGATCTCAGGAGGCCCACTGAACAGCTTCACCGCTGGGACCCCACGTTCCAGTGACATCGGGGTGGGGAGCAGGGGGCTTGCACTCTCTCAGGGATTCGGAGCCCCACTCCCCTGTAAACTCTGCGCTCCAACCACCTCTGATGCCCAGCCTGACCTGGCTGTCTCCATACTGTTCACCTGCAATGGGTCCCTCACGCTGAGGCCTGGCTACTCCTTCTTCCAGCCCAGGGAGCCCAGACCTCTGGGGTTACCTTGCTAATCATGCCCGCAGGGTTGAGTCCACCCCACAGTCAGGGGCCTTCTGGAACCGGATGGAACCCACCAAAGCTTTCCCCAGTGACGGGCTATCACTAAGTCAGGAGCCAAAACTGAGGCGCTGGGAGATTAATTAATCTTGCTCCAGGTCAGAAGCAGGTGATACAGGTGTGGTTGGTGGTCAGGCCAAGAATAACTAGGGAGTCAAAGCAACCGAGTTTACAAACCGTTCACGGCATCGTGGAGGTACGTCTCACTAACACCATGATTGTGTGTCATAGAAAACAAGCCAAGCAGAAGCCAGCTTCCCGCAAAATTTTAAAATCGCCATCAACTTTGTGGTAACATGGATTTCTGCTTCCTAGTCTAGTCATCTTTCTGAGAGCAGATTTTTTCCAGTTTTATTGAGAAATCATCGACACACATTGCTATGCAAGTTTAAGATGTACAGCATGATGGTTTGATTTACATATATTGTGAAATGATGACCACAAAAAGTTCAGTTCGCATCCACCTTCTTATAGATACACTGAAAAGAAGAAAAAAGTTCTATAATTCTTAGGATTGACTCAACAACCTTCCTATGTACCTTCCCAGCAGCGTGAGCTATAGTCATCGTGCTGTATTTACATCCCTAGGACGTTATTTGTCGGGTAACTGGAAGATTTTGCCTTGTGACCACTTTCTTCCTATTTCCCCTCCCCACCCACCTCCTCTGAAAGTGGACTTTTTTTTTTTTTGGCCACACCTCCTGGCTTGTAGGATCTTAGTTCCCGACCAGGGATTGAACCCTGGCCCAAGCAGTGAAAGCACCAAGTCCTAACCACTGGACCTCCAGGGAATTCCCTGAAAGTGGATTTTTAACAGGTGATGTTTGACGAGAAGACAATTGTGCAGAGTGAATGCAGCCCTCAGTGAGGGCGGTGCAGACCCAGAGGCCACAAGGCCCAAAGCCATGCCCTGAGCCCTGCTGCCCTGTGCACGGGCCTCTTTTGCTCCTCAAACTGTGTCCAGGTTCCTGGGCCATGGAACTCGTGTGTTCCCAGTTTATCTCCCGCGCCCTTGTCACCTCCTCCTGCACAGCCTCTCTTCCGCTTACTGGTTGGCAGTGGTCCAGGCAGGAGCCCCCAGGGTGCCAGGCAGAGCTGGCCTTGCAGACAAGCTGAGGGCAGGGGTCGTGGGTGTGGAGAACAGCAAGGCTGTCGCCACTTCCCGGCCCATGACTCTAACGGAATGAGCAGCACGACAAGCTCCCTGAGCTCCCGTCCCTGGACCAGCAGAGGAAAACCCTGGGTCCCTGTTAGGCTGTTGTGGCCTCTTATCTTCCACTCCATTCTTCAGGGCAGGTTCAGCTAAGCGGTCACCTGGGGTCCCCGGCAGCTGTGTTTTAAGAACCATTCCACCCTCCAGCATGGCTACGCCCTGCGACTCGGCCTGAAACAGACCTGACCAGACTATGGGCACCGGTGCCTTCTTCTCTGGGAGCTGGAGCCTGGGCTCCCCTGGCTTGTAAGAGACAACTGTAAAACTGGGGAAACCGCACAAACTCAGCTTTTCTCAAAAGTAAACTGCGAAAGAATAGTTGAGTTATATTAACTAGTGAACGCTTCTGACTTCCTGATTGTTCTAGGACCTTCTGTGCTTGTGCGTGACTCCTGCCTGCACATCTGTCCAGTGGAGGTAAGCCCCTGGCTCCATCTCCTCTCTGCTCCGTGCTGGGCAATGTTGCTGGGCAGAAGGAAACTGGTCACAGTGGAGGTTCACACCTCAGAGAGAGGCAACCGCTACACAGAGGGGAATAGGCAGTTAGTAATTTCCCGGGACCCCTCGCTGAGGATGCTCTTGGTCATTGCTGTGCTCCCAGAGGCCAGCACAGCGCTGGGCACACAGAGGCAAGTTCCCCACAGTCTCCTCCGGGGAGCGCCTCCATGCTTGCTCTGGACCTTCTTACCGTGGATGAACTTGTTGGGTGTCTGAAGGCAGTGCCAGCCAAGATACTGGCAAGGCCATCCCCACCAGCGGGGTGACCACTTCTGCCTGTCCGGCCCTGCCTGCCCCCGGTTCTGGGCCTTCTGCTCCAAGAGTCGTGGACCTGGCGGTATAGGAGGACCTGGAGTTCAAAGTCTGCCTTGGCCACGACCCTGGGGCAGGAGCCTGGTTCCCATGCACCTCAGTCTCTTGTCTGTAAATGGGGTGATGCTAGGGTTTGCTGGGGTTGCCATGGAGATAAAAAGACGTGACAAAGAAATGACCAAAGTGGTCATGACTGGTCTTTCCGATATCTGGGGGTTGAGCCCTGGCCCCCTCACAGGGGCTCCTTAACCTCCGTTGGCCTTACTTGGCATGCAGGGCTGTGGGAGCTGATGCGGAGGTCAGGGAGCCCTGGGTCCAGCCAGGTAGGCACGCTGCAGCATACGTGGTTGAGCAGTGGACAGGATACCTTAAGGCAGCGGTCCCTAACCTTTTTGGTACCAGGGACCAGTTTCGTGGAAGGCAATTTTTCCACGGCCTGGTGGGGGATGGGTGGTGGATGGTTCAGGCAGTAATGCGAATGATGGGGAGCTATCTGGGGTGGCAGAGGAAGCTTCGCTTGCTCCCCCGCCGCGTACCTCCTGCTGCGCGGCTCCGTTCTTAAAGGGCTGCGAACCGGTACCGGTCCGCGGCCCGGGGGTTGGGCCCCTGAATTTGGCATCGGAGTGGTCAGCAGGCCTGGATAACATCAGAGGTAAAAGTTACTGTTCTTTCAGGAAACGGGAGGGTGATGTGTAGATCCAATCGTCCACAGACACTCCTGGACCAGCCTCTATCCCCATGGGCTCTAGAGCCAAATGGACACTGAGAACCCCATTCAGCACTCCTCCACCCACCTGGGGCTCTGACCTCAGTCACAGCACCGGCCCCCTCGGCTCATCCCCGGGGCACAGTCTGCTTATGGCTGCAGCTGACAGCGATCTCGGGCACTTGAATCAGCACTCAGCTTCGAAACCCAATCAAACATTTCATTTCCCAAACACCTCTTTATTTCAACAAAAGCTCCCTTCATTCCGAAGTGAGATTTTGTAGAGACGTGCTGTTACTCAACAGGCCGTGATAAAAGTCAGAACAATTACACGAGGAAGAAACGGAGGAGTTACCAGCAGTCGGGAAGGGAGAGAGCTTTTTTCACAATTATTACCTAATTCTGCACTGAAGCCATTATTGGGTCACTCCTCATTTCATGTAATGAATGTGTTCAGGGCACGTAGATTTGTTTCTTCAGGGCGAATTCTCCTGCATTTCGATGTCCACGTGCAGGAGAACGCTTTCACGGGAAAAAACCGTCAGTCCCTTAAATCTAGTCCTACGGTATCTTCCGGCTCTTTCCTTGCAATTTTAACTTTTTAAAATGGATATTTTTCAATCACATATAAAAGTCAAGGGAATGATGTAATAAAAATTGATAATATAATGACCTCTGGGTACCCATCACCCAGCTTCAGAAGTTCACTGCACAGCCAACCCCATTTCTCCTGCATCCCACCCATCCCCCCAGCCCACTGGAATCAAATCCCAGAAAGGTTAGTAGTTTATCTGCAAATATTTCAGAAAATATCTCCAACAGGGAAAGACTCTTTTAAAGTATATAGTCTAATGGCATGAACCTACCTAGAAATGATAATCACCATCAAATATCCAATTCGGGTTCCTATTACCCCAACTTCCCTATGGGCTGTTTTTTACAGCTTGTTTGAGCCAGGATCCAAATATTGTGCAAAACTGCAATTGGCTGTCATGTCTCTTAAGCCTCTTTTCATCTGTAGGTTCCTCTCTACTTGGTTAAAGAAGCTAGTTATTTGTCCTGCAGAGCTTTCTATGGTCTGGATTTGTTGGCTGAACCTCCACGGTGTTTTTCAATCATGTCCTCCTGTCCCCTGTACTGTCTGCAAGGGGGTAGTTATATTTTCTAATTTGATCAACCTCAGGAATGGGTTTGTTTGTTTGTTTGGTTATTTATTTGCAATGACCCATCGTGGAAGGTGTGGGGTCCTTCCCTCAGGAGGTACAGAATGCCCACTTGTCTCTCTCTCTCTCTTTTTTTGCTTTGTTAACAGCCGTTGATGGTCATTGCTATTATTGGACAAGGGGCAGCAAAATAATGATATTTTAATTCTATTATTACTATCTCATTTAATAGCTGGAATATTTTCATAGAGAAAAAATCGGTTTCATCAACTATTGTGTTGCCCTAACGTACAGCTAATACAGGAAAGGCAGGATACACGCTTGATTCTCTCCTTTTCTTTATGTTTTTATTGAAGTATAGTTGATTTACAGTGTTGTGCCAGTCTCCGCTGTACAGCAAAGTGACTCAGTTATACACATATAGACATTCTTTTTTTATATTCTTTTCCAGTATGGTTTATAACAGGATATTGAAAGTATTATTAATAGTTCCCTGTGCTATACTGTAGGACCTTGCTGTTTATCCATCCTATACATAAAAGCTTACATCTGCTAATCGCAAACTCCCAGTCCTTCCCTTCCCCGCCCACGTCCCCCCTGGCAACCATAAGTCTGTTCTCCATGTCTGTGAGTCTGTTTCTGTTTCATACATATGTTCATTTGTGCCATATTTTAGATTCCACATATAAGTGATATCATATGGTATTTGTCTTTCTTTTTCTGACTTACTTCGCTTAGTGTGATAATCTCTAGTTGCAACCATGTTGCTGCAAATGGCATTATTTCGTTCTTTTTTATGGCTGAGTAGTATTCCATGGTATATATGTACCACATCTTTATCCATTCATCTGTTGCTTCCATGTTTTGGCTATTGTCTTTTTATTTATCAATACTTTTTTCTAAAAAACAAAACCAGAGCTGGGGATGTGAACCTCAGGGGAGGAGGGGCTGCCACCAAGGCCTGGAGCCTGCCAGCCTGGGTGAGGTTGTCAGGTGTGCTCAGGGGTTTCTGATCCCAGACACCCTGCTGTGCTCCCATCACCTACTCCTGACACTCCCACCATCCAGTTCCCAGCTGGCCCTAGAGATGGTTGGGCAATTTACTGTAGGTTTAAATATTTAAAATTCTTAACTCAAGCTAGCAAAGTGTTGAATAAAACATGGATTATCTTGCTATCTTGAAAAATATGCCTCCCTAATGACCCAGAAACTCAGGGCTGAAGTTAGAGCTCCTCCACATTCCTGGGCGGACCTTGACCTGGCCATAGCCTCCCTGCCCTTCCTCCCCAGCTGTTCTGCACCTCCAGGTGTCTCGCGTACACTTGCATGACAGGCCAGCATGCCTATGTGTACAGACCCTGCCCGCAAACACCCCGTTCTCTCCGTGGGCAGAGACAGACAAGGAGGCCCGCAGAAGGTCTGAGAGGGGCCCATCCCTGGGGGCGTCACTTGCAAGGAGTGGGGGGCTGCAGGGGCAGACCCCCGGGCGGGTGCATCTCTCAGCTTTCTCTTTCCTTGAAAGGTGCTGGCTGCCTTCCTCTGCAGCAGAGGGGACTGTGTTATTAGCAGGTAACCACTGTGGGAGCTCAGAGCTTTCCTGCTGGATGGGAGAGAGAGCTGCGTGCCCCCACCCCAGCCCCTGCCTGCCCTGAGCACAGAGGTACGGGAGGAGCAGCTGGATGTTGGGATGGTGTGCCGTGAGAGAAGGTGGGGCTACAGGGGCGCTGGCCACATCCCCTGCTCTGTGTGGTATACAGACAGCCAGCAATCTGAGAGGAAGCTTCCCTTCCTTAACAGAAAACACCCTTAACGCTCAGAATCCATGAGTGTGTCCGTGCAACAACTTCTCTGCCCTCGGGCCGTATTTGGAGACCAGCTGAGAGGCTTGATAAGGAGGGAGAGGAGTGATTTCCTGCCACATTCTCCTGAGTTAAGTTCCTGGGGTATTTCCAGCGTGCTGGGGGAACTCAGGACACGGGGCTACAATTCCAGACTCTTTATTCTTGGCTGAGTTTCTATAGCCCTGAACCTCTCTGGGCCACAGTTCCTTAATCATGGCTGAGAGTAAAATCTGTACCTAATATGGTTGTTGAGGGGATTTAAGGAGAGGTGGGCCCAAGGGAGGCTTCCATGGGGGAGGGGGGGCTTCTTTCGGTACAGAGCTCAGACCCAGGAAGGTCACTCCCTCTGGACTGTGTCCCTCCCCCGCTTACGTCTCTGATGGGTTTCCCGCTCACACCTGCTGCCAGATGCAGCTCAGCAAATGTCAGGGGACCCAGATCCCAGGTGGTGAGGGAGTGGATTTGGGAAAAAGTGTTTGGGAGTTGCCTGCAGGCAAAACAGTACTCCCCTCCTAAGGACGCCTGCATCCGAAAGCCCACACCTGAGAATACGCTATGTTACACAACAAGGGGGCCAACTGTGCAGATGAATTAACGTTATTGATCAGCTGATCTTGCGATGAGGAGTTTCTTTTGGATAAACTGCAGGGCCCAGTGTCATCACGAGAGTCCTTATAAGTGAGAGAGGGAGGTGGGGGGGGGTGTGTGTGTGTCTGAGTGAGGACCATAGAGCTGGAGAAACACTGAACCCCCGTGACTGGCTCTGAAGATGGAAGGAAGAGCCCCGAGCCAAGGAATGCAGGCAGGTCCAGAAGCTGGGAAGGCAAGGAGGTGGCTCTCCTGAGCCCCTGCAGGAGACGCAGCCCCCGCCCACATCTTGATTTTAACCCCCGAAACAGTAACTCAACATATCTGTGTTGTTTTAAGGCACCAAATTGGTGCTCATCTATTACAGTCGCCATGGGAATGAGTACAAGAGTCTTCCCTTTAAAGATGTTAGAATAACAGCAGCTGTGTCCAGCTCCCTCCAAACCAACCGAAAGCAGCAAGGAAAATGAACATCAGAAAATTACCTCTTTGAAGAAACAAAAGCACTAAGAACCCCAAACCACAATGTTGGAGACTAAATCACTAGCTACAGAATTCAGTGAAAATCTTTGTGTGTGTGTGCGTAAGAGAGAGAGAGACGGGGGAAGAAGGGGGGTGAGAAAGAAGAGGTAAGCAAAACAAAACGCTCCTTTTTTATATAAAGAATGGTGGCTACGGGCTTCCCTGGTCGCGCAGTGGTTGAGAGTCCGCCTGCCGATGCAGGGGACACGGGTTCGTGCTCCGGTCCGGGAAGATCCCACACGCCATGGAGCGGCTGGGCCCGTGAGCCATGGCCGCTGAGCCTGCGCGTCCGGAGCCTGTGCTCCACAACGGGAGAGGCCACAACAGTGAGAGGTCTGCGTACCG
>RJWK010037346.1:0-21311 GCA_004363435.1 Platanista minor | reverse complement strand
CTCCCGGGGCTCAGCTTTGGATCTGGCCCCGCCTCTGCGTGTAGGTCGCCGGAGGGCGTCTGTTCTTTGCTCAGACAGTACGGGGTTAAAGGAGCCGCTGACTCGGGGGCTCTGGCTCACTCAGGCCGTGGGGAGGGAGGGGCATGGAGCGCGCGGCGAGCGTGAGGCGGCAGAGGCCGGCGTGACGTTGCACCAGCCTGAGGCGAGCTGTGCGTTCTCCCGGGGAAGCCGTCTCTGGATGACGGGACCCTGGCGTTGGCGGGCTGCACAGGCTCCGGGAGGGCAGGTGTGGAGAGTGACCTGTGCTCGCACACAGGCTTCCTGGTGGTGGCAGCAGCAGCCCTAGTGTCTCAGGCCCGTCTCTGGGGTCCGCGCTGGCAGCCGCGGCTCACGCCCGTCTCTGGAGCTCCTTTAAGCAGCGCTCTTAATCCCCTCTCCTCACGCACCAGGAAACAAAGAGAGAAGAAAAAGTCTCTTGCCTCCTCGGCAGGTCCAGACATTTTCCCAGACTCCATGCCGTGTAGCTGTGGTGTACTAACCCGCTTCGGGCTGTGTTCACGCTGCCAACCCCAGTCCTCTCCCTGCGCTCCGACCGAAGACTGAGCCTCAGCTCCCAGCCGCGCCCGCCCCGGCTGGGGAGCAGACGAGCCTCTCGGGCTGGTGAGTGCCGGTCGGCATCGATCCTCCGTGCGGGAATCTCCCCGCTTTGCTCTCCGCACCCCTGTTGCTCTGCTCTCCTCCGCGACTCCGGAGCTTCGCCGCTCCGCCGCCCGCAGTCTCCGCCCGCGAAGGGGCTTCTCAGTGTGTGGAAACCTTTCCTGCTTCACAGCTCCCTCCCACTGGTGCCGGTCCCGTCCCTATTTTTCTGTCTCTGTTTTTTCTTTTTTTTGTTTGCCCTACCCAGGTAAGTGTGGAGTTTCTTGCCTTTTGGGAGGTCTGAGGTCTTCTGCGAGCGTTCAGTAGGGTTTCTGCAGGAGTTGTTCCACGTGTAGATGTATTTCTGGTGTATCTGTGGGGAGGAAGGTAATCTCCGCGTCTTACTCTTCCGCCATCTTGTCTCTGCAAATCTGAAACTCTTTTAATTATATTTTTCCTTATTTTGCTATGATTTCATGCCTGCTATAGATGTAAATATAAAAACAAACAAACAAAAAACAAACCAAAAAAAACCTCTTGAAGCAGATGCCTAATAGAGACTGGGTTGGTCCAGTGCACATTTTCAATCAGATTATAATAGCTTCTATAAACACATACCTGTACACAGCTGAAAACGTTACACAGATTTGATGGCAGTCAAACTAAAGTAGTCGGGGCTGTGCAATTGATTTCTGTTGTCCCAGATACAGGAAAGATCATGATGTGAATGCTCTACAGATTCAGTCAGTTACCAGAGGCCACCTTTTCTCCAACCTAAGTGCCCATGTACTGGTAACTAAGAAAGGTCACTTCAGTTTTTTACCACTTCAGTTTTCTGCTTGATTAAATGGTATTATATTTAAGTATTCTCTCATGAGAATCTCACTAAAGTTAATTTATAAAATCTATATATTAAGTACAAACTTCTCTGGTAAGTATAAGCTTATCAGACAGTGGAAAACAACAGAGTAGAAAATGGCACTTTGACTGCCAAAAACGTCTTCTGCATATCTTTGTTTCTTTTGCTAGATTCTTTTCACTACCTTTCCCAGTATTCTTTGTGACTAAGAATCTTTATCATGTACATGATGAACTTCTTTAAGCAGATGCTTCCTTTGATACTTGAAAATCCAAAATGAGAATAGTATGTGCTGCTCAGGAAGGCATATATTTCTGCAGCAGGCATCCTGCCGTCTGTTCCTTGACTTAAAAATTGTCCAGCAGTAAGTAGCTTCAGTAGAATTCTGTTGAATTATGAATAGTCAGAAAAAAATACATTAAAGAAAAATTGGCTCTTTGCCTTATCAGGGTTCAGTCAGATTTGCTACCTTCCATTTACATTTGTCCACATATTCTCTTAATGTAGGTGAAACACTGAGTTCCATCAGAATAGAATTATTTTCAGCACAGTATTAGTTCTCTCATAATATGGACTAAAAAAATGACTAAACTCAGTTAAAACACTCCATAATGCGCTCTGTGAGGGCTAGTTATGCAAAATAGGAACTTTTGCTTTATAATATATTTTTCATTTTATATATTTAAATATAGCTTACTAAGAAGTTTCTAGGGAGATTGGTATAAAAGCAATTTAAAAAACCCTAATCTCAGACATAATCCCAAAAGGGCCTAGCAACTTTATGGCTTCTTAGTGAAGTGTACTGTACTTTCAGCAAAGAGAAATTAGTTAAGACAACTTTATCATATGGGTCATGAACTTTGTAATTTTGATCGAAGATAGGAACAGGGTGATGAAAATGACAAAGGATAGTTATAAAGCAACAAGGCAAATAGAAAATAGAGTAAAATCCCAGAAAACTATGCTAGCAGTCCCAGATTTGAAAGCCTGAGGGCCAGAGGTGAAGATGAACAGTGGGAAAGATGGTTATCACAGATGGAGCCCGTTTTATTGCCGTGGAGTAGAAAGTTCAAAGACTGTAGCAGCAAGGATATAAAAACAAGTACGAGGCCATGACAGTAATGTCTGACCTGGCTTTCCAGTGTGCACTGGGGGTGGGAAGCAAGGGGATAGGGCAAGCCACAGGAAAACAGAGAGCACACTGCTAAGAAACACTTTTAGTCTATAGTTTTATAATCAGAGATTTCTGTATATGCACTAAAAAAAAAAAAAGAAAAAAAAACTGCAGATAAAAGAGCATGCTGTTTGAATTTTTATGATCAGAGTTCCTTTAAAATTGGAAGGTTTATGTCAGGATATGGAACTTTCTAGAAAAATATTGATTCAATAGGCAGAAATTAGAGGAAAATCTAGAAATACCTGTGCTATCTACATGCAGAGTAGAGACTACAAAACTAAATATGGAAATATGGCATTTTGAGAAATGGGTTTAAGGAATAAAAGTAAATATGTAGGGGCCTCCCCGGTGGCGCAGTGGTTGAGAGTCCGCCTGACGATGCAGGGGACACGGGTTCGTGCCCCGGTCCGGGAAGATCCCACATGCCTCGGAGCGGCTGGTCCCGTGAGCCATGGCCGCTGAGCCTGCGCGTCCGCAGCCTGTACTCCGCAACGGGAGAGACCACAATGGTGAGAGGCCTGCGTACCACAAAAAAAAAAGAAAAAAAAAAGTAAATATGTATAGAACATGCCTTTCCCATGAATGCCTAAGGTCTCTGCTGCTTCTGTAAATACAGCAGGAGGCAAAGTAGCTGAAGTGATGGTACAAAATTTCATCACCAAGACCTACACGAATTTTTCCGGTAGCCTGATGCCTATGTTGTATCTAGAATAGAAGAAATTCCTAGATTTTGTTACTGTCACTCCAGCTCACCACCTACTTGCCTGTGAATGTGGAAGAGATCAACAAAATGAAGAGAATAATCACAGGACTAACTTTTCCTGAGAGAAGTGGAGACTTGGGAGAGCAGGACCAGTGGACTTGATGCCAAAAACGCAGCCTCTGTGAACCGGTGCTGGATCAAATTTCAGAGACCAAGTTTTGGGTGAAGTAGAAAAGAATAGCTTTGCTTTGCCAGGCAAAGGGGAACATGGTGGCTCATGCCTCAAAAACTGTGTCCCAACCCGGGAGGATTTGGTGAGGAGTTTTATAGCAACGGTTCAAGGGCAGAGTTGCTGATAAGATTTGGGTGTGTGCAGGGCCTGCACTCCTTTAATCTGGTCCCGGTTAATCTCTTGAAGAGCTTCTCTGGTTCCTTTGATCTGGCCTCAGGTGGTCTTCTCTGGAATGAAGAATGCTACAGCTTCCATTTGTTGGGGGTTTTAGTTCTGTAAAGAGCTCAAAGATAGTGCTATGTGTATCCCTTGAGGTGGAACCAAGACCCTGCCCCAAGACTGCACTATTGTTTCATGACGACTCCTCCCTTGTCTCTGCATCCCCTCCCTTCACTGATTAGCACCTATTTGAATCTGCCCTTTGGGACTCAGGGAAGGTCATAGAGGCTGGAGTCTATTCCCTACAAACAAGAAATGGGGGACACAGAAAGGCATCTGTGCCCAGGAGCCCCACAGGGTCCTGCTTGGTTTCAGACTCACCTTGCATTGGGAAATGGGTATTAATTGTGAGGGCACACAGTGGCTCCAAAGCCTAAATATGCGTCCAACTTAGAGAAGTGAGCCTTGTATAGCAATTAAAACAGAATTAAAAAGCAATATGATATTTAGCTTCTGGGAAGATGGAATAGATGTTCTTTCCCTTATTCTTCCGGCTAATGACAACTAAAAACTCTGGAAAGAAGATGTCAGACAAGCTAGGAACATCAGGGCCCAAGAAACAGCAGGGCCGCAGGAATGTATCAATGGAGGCCTAGAGGGGAGCTGAGGCTCCCACCAAGGACAAGGAAGATTATGAGTTAAGCATTGAGAGGTTGCATGTTAGAGAGGGCTTCTTTCTGCTGCTTCTGTTTTGAGTCAACTTAAGTAATAATGTTGCATATTAAGTAATATGTAATTGCATATCTACATTTTCCACACTCCTTCCATTCGATATCACTTTAGATGTTGGGTTCTCCCAGCAGGCAAACTACATCAAGCTGCCAGCAGCTATCAGGCTGTCAGAACCCACCATCATTAGACAGTGATCCATACTGGAATATATCCTTGATTTTCTGACCATCAGTAACACGGAATGATGTCATGAATACTGCAGCAAAAAAAAAAAAAAAAAAAAAGATTTTTTTTTAACTTAAAAGAGGAAAAAAATGAGACTATCTTCCATCTTCTGAAGTGCCAAAAATTGGTTAGGGAAGATTGAAGAGACAGAGGAGGCCCTAGTTGATCACCTGGTTGGCCAAGTATATTCCTCCCTGCCCCAAAATATTACAGCAGCTGTATCTGCTTCTGATGTTCAGGGTCCAGTTGCTCCTGTCCAATGGTTACCCTTTTCCTTGCCTTCTTGTGTGCATAAGATCAAAGTGACCGTGCAGTGGGAGAAACTTAAAATTTAATGTAACATTTACAAAAATTCTGGTGCAAGTGATTTTCCTTGTAGGAACAAGAGACAGATAGCACAAATTCTTCAAGTTAAGTCATAGGAAATGATTATAAGCAGGACACCGCTGTTTCCAAACTTTGGTTCCCGGAACCACGTATTCTATCTATTGGGAGCACCGTATACATAGAATAATGGTTCTCGGCTTAAAGAGTACAGACTGCATGTTGGAGGATGGTGTATCAGGAAGAATGGTAAAGATCATAGGCAATATGCCTAACTTGTCCTTTGTGCTGCACCTTCAAAAAGCAGTCTCATCACTCTATCAAGCCAGCAGCTGCTGGTGGCACAGTATGTGATAGCACCAGTGTATCCCATGGTCTGCTGCACCCCATTTTCTTTAAATTGGGTGCCTTATGTTAGATTTATGCAGTACGTCAGGTTCATGGACAAAAACACTCTGTGTATCCTTGGATAGAGGAACTGGCTGAGAGGCTGTATATGCAGGAATGTTGCACATTGACCCATACCCAGAATATTTGATTCAGGAAGAATCACTGCTGCTTCCACGAAAACACAAGGTCCATGTAATCCAAAGCCACCCTCAGAGGACGGTATCACATACTGGGGGCTCTGTACCCGGTAAGTTCAACTGTCATCAGTAGCAATAGCTAGATCAGCCAAGGCAAACAGGAGCCATGCTATCCCTTATTGGCGACATTTTCAACGCCTATAGTATAATATTCCAACTCAAGGAACTGACATTGGTATAAGGTATCTGTGTAGTTTCAAGTAACTTTATCACATGTGTAAATACATGTAGTCACCACTGCAATCAAGATACAGAATTAGTGTATTACCACAATGATGTCCCTCATAATACCTCTTTATAGACATACCTACCTCCTTCTACCCACCATTCTCAATCCATGCAATCACTAATGTGTTCTCCATCTCTATACTTTTGTTGTTTGGAGAATATTATATAAATAGAATCATGCAGTATGTGACCCTTTGAATCTGTTTACATAATAAGATGTAACCAATAAGGGATGCAGGGTGAAGGTTACACGGAAACGTTCTATACTATCTTTGCAACCTCCTATTACTCTAAATGATTTCAAAATTTAAAAAATGAAATATATGTTCAAGTTTTGATAATAACAATACATTTTATTTTTGAAAAATAAAGAAGCTGTCTAAAGCCTTATTTTCCAGTATAATTTTAACTAAATGAGGGTTTTATCAGGAATATTTGGAAACAGAGATTGAATAGAATTTTTAGAAACTAAGCTATAATAAAAGAATAAACAGAAAGGAGTTCAAGATTTTTTTTTTCTTAATTGATTTCTATCTTTTAGTTAATCACACAGTAGGTAGGTGTGATTAACTAAAAGATAGAATGGGGCTATATATGGAAAAATGTTTTAAATGTTCCACACTTGACACATACACACTACTACATATAAAATAAATAACTAACAAGAACTTAGTGTATAGCACAGGGAACTCTACTCAATACTCTGTAATGGCCTATATAGGAAAAGAATCTAAAAAAAAGAGTGGATATATGTATATGTAGAACAGATTCATTTCCCTGTACACCTGAAACATGTTAAATGTATTTTACATTTACTTTTCATTTGAATTTTCAGAATTTTTTTTTGTGTGTCCCCAGAGTATATTTGTTCTGATGTCCGAGTTCTTGTATGTTTGGTGCAAACAATGGCAACTGGCCACGCAGTGCTGTTCCTTGGTCAAAACTCAGCCATGAGCAGTAGTGGCAAGTGTATCACAATGTGGTTGGGCTTTGAGGGAGGATCCCTAATATTTGGGTTTGGTTCTTTTAATCTACATCATAAAGAAAGCCTCAACATATTATTTAAAATTATAAACAGAATTTCTAACATTTTTTCTGCAGTCTAATGCATCATCTCGTACATCTTCTTTGGGCACCATTTCTTTTATGTTATGATTTGTCATTTGTTGCCAGTTTCGCTTCCTGTTTATATAGACAACAATAACAATCTGACATGAACACTCATGTTTAAAGTAATGACATTTAAAAAAATCAATTTTAGATATGTTGCACAGCTTGACATTTTATTTTAAATGGTATCTGATAGAAGAAAATGCAATGTACGTTGTTTGGACATTAGATCAATTTTATATTCAGATTCAAAGAACATTTGCTGAGCAATAACAAAGAGATTGCCACTGTATGTATTAAGCACTCCACATCATCTATTTTAAATAACCCTTAGAGTATCTATGTGAGGTATTACTAGCATGTGATTTTATGCATAAAGAAATTGAGACTGAGAAGAGAAATAATTTCTAAGTATCTTAAACATAAGAATAAAAGCAGCCTTTTAAAATTTTCCTGATTCGTGAAATGTATTTGATTGCATGTTTACGTAAACCTCTAATTTCTGCCTTATACAAGACATAATTACAATAACTCAATGAGACTGATTTGTGACTGCAGTTTATGGAAATCAGACTAACTACATTTAAACCACCAGCTGGAGAAAAGACATATACCTCTATTTTTGATGTATGATTTACTCACAAAAGGCATCTGATAGATATCTATATCTGTGTTTATTTCTTTGCAATCTAGAATTAGTTATATATCTATTTTCAAGTAAACTTGTGAACTACTCTTATTTAGGATTGGTCTATTAAGGAATCATCAATAGGTATCCGTTTTCAGCTTTTAACAGTTGCTTTAATATCACATTCAAAGACTCCCTTCAGATCCTTTTGCATTTCACTTCATCTCACTCTCATTAGTTTTGCTTTAATTGTTCTGCGTTAAAGCTCTTTTATCTATTTGTTTCAAGTTTTAAATCCATCTTGAATATCTTATTAAATTCAATCATGCGTTCTCTTTGGTCAAAAAAGATAATAGAAGTGGTTTAAAAGAGCTTAAAATGAGTAGAGAGATTTTTTTCAAAATTGTTATTACTAACATTTAATAAGAAATAGAGATGCGACAGAAAAAATTAAATTTTTTTGGCAAAGATTGTCTTCAAAAATGGTGTCAAAATAGAGAGTCTGGAACTTTATACAGAATGAAACAAGTGACTTAACTTGAGCATATGCAGCTTATTCATTTCAAACTTGAATGAATGGCCAGTGTTTAGGGAAACAAAATAGTAAAGATATATAGAAGCAGCAGCAACTATTGAGAAGTAGGACAACAGAATATAACTCCTCTGTATTTTAAAGTACAGGTATTTCTTAAAAAAATACGTTTGTGGGCTTCCCTGGTGGCGCAGTGGTTGAGAGTCCGCCTGCCGATGCAGGGGACACAGGTTCGTGCCCCGGTCCGGGAAGATCCCACATGCCGCGGAGCGGCTGGGCCCGTGAGCCATGGCCGCTGAGCCTGCGCATCTGGAGCCTGTGCTCCACGACGGGAGAGGCCACAACAGTGAAAGGCCTGCGTATTGCAAAAAAAAAAAAAAAAAAAAGTTTGTCCCATTCGAAAACGGGAAAAATGCATTTGGTGCCATATAGACCTTTGAGAAAGCTCCTGTTTCTAAGGGGAGGCTGAGAAACTATGGGCAGAGCAGATCTTTTGGCAAGTTTACTGGGACTAGGGGAAACAATTGGTGATCAACACCCTCTCAGGATGAGGGCGTCTGATTTGTTACCCATGCTTTAGGTTGGTTTCCAAAAAGACTACACTTGGGAAATAAAGATGCATTTAGAAATACAGTGGTCTTAAAGTCCTAGTCTCAAAGTATCTCAAAACTTCTTTTTTTTGTTGTTAATTTTTATTTTATATCAGAGTATATTTGATTTACAGTGTTGTGTTAGTTTCAGGTGTACAGGAAAGTGATTTAGTTGTACATATATTCATTCTTTTTCAGATTTTTTTTCCCATATAGGTTATTACAGAGTGTTAAGTAAAGTTCCCTGTGCTATACAGTAGATCCTTGTTGATTACCTATTTTATATTTAGTAGTGTGTGTATGTTAATACCAAACTCCTGATTTATCCCTCCCCTCCACCTTTCCCCTTTGGTAACCTTAAGTATGTTTTTGAAGTGTGAGACTGTTTCTATTTTGTAAATAAGTTCATTTGTATCATTTTTTTAGATTCCATGTATAAGTGATATATGATGTTTTTCTCTGCCTTACTTCACTTCCTATGATAATCTCTAAGTCCGTCCATGTTGCTGCAAATGGCATTATTTGATTTTTTTAGGGCTGAGTAATATTCCATTGCGTAGACATACCACGCCTTCTTTATCCGTACATCTGTCGATGGACACTTAGGTTGCTTCCATGTCTTCGCTACTGTAAGTGGGGCTGCAAAGAAAAGTGGGGTGTATGTTTTCGAAGTATGGTTTTCTCTGGACAGATGCCCAGGAGTGGGATTGCTGAATCATATGATAGTTCTATTTTTAGTTTCGAAAGGAACCTCCATACTGTCCTCCATAGTGGCTGTATCAGTTTACGTTCCCACCAACAGTGTAGGAGCGTTCCCTTTTCTCCACACACCTTCTAGCATTTATTGTCTGTAGACTTTTTATTTATTTATTTTTTTGTGGTACGCGGGCCTCTCACTGTTGTGGCCTCTCCCGTCGTGGAGCACAGGCTCCGGATGCGCAGGCTCAGCGGCCACGGCTCACGGGCCCAGCCGCTCCGCGGCATGTGGGATCTTCCCGGACCGGGCCATGAACCCGTGTCCCCTGCATCGGCAGGCGGACTCTCAACCACTGTGCCACCAGGGAAACCGTGTCTGTAGACTTTTTGATGATGGCCATTCTGGCCTGTGTGGGGGGATACCTCAAGATTTGATTTGCATTTGTCCAGTAATTAGTGATGATGCGCATCTTTTCACGTGCCTATTGGCTATCTGTATGTCCTCTTTGGAGAAACGTCTCTTTAGATCTTCTGCCTGTGTTTTGCTTGGGTTGTTTGTTTTCTTGATATTGAGCTGCATGAGCTGTTTGTATATTTTGGAGATTAATCCCTTGTCGTTCTCATCATTTGCCAATGTTTTCTCCCATTCTATGGGTTGTCTTTTCATGGAGTTTATGGTTTCCTTTGGTGTGCTAAAGCTGTTAGTTTAATTTGGTCCCATTTGTTTATTATTTTTTTATTTGCATTACTACAGGAGGTGGATCCAAAAAAATATTGCAGCAATTTATGTCAGAGTGTTATAGTATTTAGGTCTTTAATCCATTTTGAGTTTATTTTTGTGTATGGTGTTAGAGAATGTTCCAATTTCATTCTTTTACATGTAGCTGTCCTATTTTTCCAGCAGCACTTATTGAAGAGACTGTCTTTTCTCTATTGTATACGCTGGCCTCCTTTGTTAAAGATTAGGTGACCATAGGTGTGTGGGTTTATTTCTGGGCTTTCTATCCTGTTGCACTGACCTGTATTTCTGTGTTTGTGCCAGTACCATACTGTTTTGATTACTGTAGCTTTGTGGTATAGTCTGAAGTCAGGGAGCCTGATTCCTCCAGCTCCGTTTTTTCCCTCAAGAAGACTGCTTTGGCTATTCAGGGTCTTTTGTGTGTCTGTACAAATTTCAAGATTTTTTGTTCCAGATCTGCAAAAAATGCCATTGGTAATTTGATAGGGATTGCATTGAATCTGTAGATTGCCTTGGGTAGTACAGCCATTTATGACTGAGAGTAACATTATGAGAGGACGGGGAAGGGAATCATCTGCACTTTTTTTTTTTTTTTTTTACAATTTTTCTAGGAATTAATTACAACTCAAATACAAAAATACATGAAGTATGAAATGAAATAAAGGATCGGGACAAAGATACATTGCACTAATATTAAACAGAAAATTGAGTGTAGCTCTTTTTCATAGTGATTAAAGGGGTTAATTCCCAGGAAGATATAACAATCATAAATGTGTTTGTGCCCCTAATAAAATATCCTCAGAAGATAGATAATACAAAATGTAACATTAATAAAAGGAAAAAATGGCAAGTGTAAAATCATAAAGATTTTATTATACCCCTTTAAATGTTTGAATAGGAAGTCAAAAATAAGGATATAGAAACTTTGAAAAAGATGTATCAACTTAATATAATTGAAGTATATAGAATAGGCTCCAAACTCCAGCCCCTCCTGCCGAAGTGCAAAACAAACCAACAAACACTCCTCATTCTTTTCAAGTGCGTTTGGCATATTTATACAACATGCTAGGCCAAAAAGGGAATTCTGAAATCAAGTCTAAAAATTACACAGATAGATAATCATTCATACAGATTATTATATTTCTAGTCCCATGGAAATTAAGGTAGAAATAAAAGATAACTACACTATCTCTTTATATTTGGAAATTAAGCAGTATCATCATTCTCTATAATCAATGTGTGAAAGAAATTTAAGGGGCAAATACAATCTTGAAGGGGAAAGGCAAAATGGAAGGACTTATTCTAACAGGTATCAAGAATTATTAAGGTGGTACAGTATTTAAACAAACAACGTGCTTTTGGTACAGGATATACAGCAAGACCAATATACAGTGTCCAAGTGGACCTCCACAGACAGACACTGGATTTATATAAAATAGAGGGCATTGAAGAGAGGTGGAGAAAGATCAGTTTAAAAATTGTGTGCTGTCAGTCATCTATCTATCACTTGGATATCTATATATGAAAAAAATGAAATCTGACCCCTTTCCCTATCTATCTATCTTCCCCCCATACTCAAAAATCCAGTTCCGGTGAATTATCTAAGTATGAAAGAAAGAGTAAAACAGTAGTCTTTCTTTAGGGAATAAGAGCGGAAAGTAAGTTCACAAACTCAGTGCAAGGAAAAATTTACAGTTAGAAGTTTTAATCTCGGGTTTAATACAGGAAATGATTGATAAATTAAAATTAAGCATTTACATGAAAAATGTTCTTAAGACCTACAGTGGGGGAAGATAATAACAGCATATATAACGAAGTCATACAAATTAGTAAGAAAATAAATACATAATTACTACACACATATACTATGCCAGAAAATATGACATTTAAAAAAACCCAGAAATGTATGGAATTATTAACAATGGTATTATTCATAATAGAATTTTTAAAACATTCCAAATGTCCAGTAGCCAATGGAAAAATACACGGTAACAGTTATACAAGTCCTATACAGCAATTAAAAAGGAACATAAAACAAGAATAATCTCACAAACAAACACAATTTTGAGAAGCAGAACACTGACACAAAAAGATATCATCAACTGTGTGATTCTTTACATAAACAGTTCAAAAACCAGCAAAGCAAATCTGTATTGTTACGTTTTGGGCTAGGGGTTACTTCTGGAGAAGAGGTTAGCAGCAGAGAGGAGAAATTGGGGCTCTTCTAAAATGATGGTAAAGTTCTATTATGTCAGATGTACTTGGTGGTAATTTGTACTGTACACTTGTGGTTTGTGTACCTTCTCTATTGTTATGTTATATATCAATCAGTATGAAAAAATAAACTTTACTCCCTACAAGAAATAGAAATACTGAAATGTAATAAGTAATAATCTTCTAGATAAAAGTCACGCATAGGTGAGGTAATACAGACAGAACAACACTGAGGGGTCACTTTTTTCACCTATTATTATTTTCAAAAGAAACATTTTGGTAATGCCCAGTATGGCCCAGAACATGGGTTAACAGGGCATTAAGGCTTTAGTGGTAAGACTATGCATTTGTGCCACTGGTTTGGAAAACCATTTAGCAACAGCTACAAAATTAAAAATGCATATATATGTTTGGTTAGAATCTCCACTCCTAGGAATCTTTTCTATAGATATACAGAGTCCTATGCACATTACACCATTGTTTTGAAGTTGATTTCATTTATTTTTTAAAAGTCTTCCAAGGTAACAAGTTAAATACCCTACATCCCTTTAAAACTACTAACATTTCCATATTTGAACATAGGAATTATAAAACAAAGTACTTAATTTCTACGAAGATAAAGGGAATAGAACTTTGACTTATTTTCAGAACTTTTATTCTGTCAGTCATATGCAGGTTCAGGCCTGTGTACAGGACAGTTAGTATTCTGAATTTAAAGCAGTTGATCATCAGGTAAAGAAAATGAGTCAAATATCGATGAGTTTTAAACTACCGTGTGCATATTGTGCTGACTCGATAATATATACTCAAGATGACGATCTAGCATTTAGCTGGAGTTTACTGTCTCTGAATTTTAAAGTGTTTTATTTGGGAGAATAAATAAATTCTTAGATTCTGTATAGTTTCTGGCATATTTTTCTCATTGCTGATGACACAGTGGCATTTTCAATGGTACCGGTTTAGAAAGATCCGGCAAATTTAAGATCTGCAGTAAAGTGAAAAGAGTGCTATTTTCTTGAACACTTAGGGTTTGGTTAGTTGCTCTCATAAAACCTTCGGAGACTACGGCAGCAATTGCGGTTACTACTTTGTTATTAACACAGCACGTTGATAGAGTCTCGTAGAGATATTTTTATATATATGAATTGTTACGTATCACACATATATGTAACAAAAGCCCGAGGGAAACACTACCTGCCACTTGGGTTCAGAGCTGTCCTTCAGCTGTTCAAGCTTTCTTTGTTCCTCACTTTGTTCCTCAAGAGGCTTACTGGCATCACAGCACACTGTGTCAAACTATAGGCAAATCCTTTATCAGCACATCCCTTGGAAACTGTCATTGAACCGCATGGACCTAAGGAGTGATAAGCATTAATAATACCGTGTTCCTTTTATGCCTTCTGCCTTTCAGCCTGCTTGCCAGATTCTTTATCTAAACTGAGGTTTTACAATCCAGACAAATGCAATTCCCCTTGCCTTCAAAAGTGGTGCTTGACGTAGCTTGTAGGAGATGTAGGATTTTTTTTTCTAACTACTTATTTTCTAAAATAATCAATACTTTCTTGTAAATGACCTTGAGCTTTACTTGGAAAGTGTCAGTATCATGGATCACAGAACATCTGAAAAGAAACACATCATATAAAAAGGCTCTCATTCCCCATAAATTACTGGACATGTTTCTGTGCATGGTAAATCGTTGTTACAGGTGGCTCCTTTGTGTGAAGCAGGCACACATACCTGCAGACACACTCATTGACAGGCTTCATATTGTCAAGTGCAAAGTAAATTGTGAGTTGCTTGAATTGCCTGTGGAAATGGTTAAAGGTTGAGATGTCTTGAGGCTTTTTTTGGTTCGTTATGTGAGAATTTCAAAATTGTAACTTTATTCTCATCAGTATTTTATATTTTAGGTATCTTAAGTATAAAATATATACATATATTGAAAACCACAATATACAAACTGCTTTACTTTTATCTAATTAAAAAATAAGTGAGGAATACTATTTTATTTTGCATAAACATGAAACAGTAAGGATTTGGTTCGAAAGACTGTTTTCTTTGTTGTTGTTGTTTTAAGATGTAAAAACAACACTACAAAAACTGTATGAAAATATTTTCCCATTCTTCTCAGATGTTTTTCATGTCAAACATGACAGAATTATGTATACTTATGAAACTAAATGAATTGTGTATTAACCATTACGTCACAGTGATGTCATAAATCACAAGACCATCTAAGGGATCTATGATTCTCAAATTCTTACTTACAGTTTTGTTGGAATCAGGATTAGATATAAACCTTGAGACATTTCTAACTGATATATAGATATAAAACAGGTAATTTAAATAAACATACCCAAACTACCAATGGTAGACGGCCTTTGAAAAAAATAACCAATTTTCTCTGTTCCCTGTCTTTATCGATTCTCCTCCTTTAGCCTGTGCTTAAAAAAGTGTTGCTTTGAAATTTTCTTAGCCTAAGGCTATGCGTGTGTGTGTGTGTATGTATATGTATGTGTGTATATATATATATATATATATATATATATATATATATATATGCTTTACAGAAGCAGGGGTTAACAGATAAGTAACCCTAACAAATAGTTCTTTCCTGAACACTCTCTCCTACTACTGGTCCTGGATCCCACAATCTGAAACAATACTCTCCCTAAAATTCTTGATACCTTTGTATCTCTTTCCTCCAGCCACACCTTCCAAGCAAAACTGCGATCAATGCTGAAATTAAACTTTCTGGCTTCTAATAAAATTTGTAAGACTATACCTTAATTAAAAGTGGAATGAACATAACAGTAGTTTCAAGTGTACAGCAGATATTTGTATACATTGTGGAATTTTTACCACAATTAGTCCAGTTAACATCCAAGGCTATACTTTCTAAATGTATCAGTCAACTTATGTAAACCACTGCCAGTTCATGGTCTGCAAGTTCATCAATACCATCAGCACTGCCCAATCCTTTTCTTGGCCTTTGAGTTCCTCCCTTCTGGCTACACAACTTCACTTCTCAAGGTCCCCATTCTCCTTCTCTCTAACCAAACTTGCTTGCTTCCCAGTTTACTGAGAAAATTGAGAAAGCCAACAGCTCTCTGAGCTTCCTGTCCTACCTACCTACGAATGTATATACAACCATACCTTAATTTCCGTTTTTCTACTGTGGATGAGGGTCTTGAACAAGGGCAACCATCCCAGTTAAGCCCTCAACCTAATTCCTTCCCCTCAGTCTTTCTTTTCTGCATCTTCACTAAGTCTCATCTCTTCTGCAATAGTCTCCCTTGAGCCTTTGTGCTTGTTTCTCTTGTCATGCAGTCGTCTCTCTCTCCCTTCCTCACTTAATTCACACTTCTCAAAAATGTAGTGTATACTTATGGCCTGGTTCCTTACTTCCCATTTATGTAAAGCCCGGTAAAATCTGACTTTTGACCCAACCCCTTTACTCAAACTGCTCTTGGTAATAACGTCATCGATGGCCTCCTCTTGTTTCCATTCCTACCTTATTTGCCTCTCTGGGAGCATTTGACAGGATGAATCATTCCCAAATGGATACTTCCTAGTTCCTTGTTTTAATTTCAAATATATATATATATATATATTTATACATAAAATTTTATAGAATAACTTTCACTCATTTTCGATGTAAACCTTGATGATGTTTAGTAATTAAACCATCACCACAATGAAGGTATAGAATCATTCCATCAAAGTTTCTGCTCCTTTTGCATGCCATACACTTGCCTGACCCTGGTCCCAGGCAACTACTGATGTAACGTCTGTCACTATAGTTTTGCCTTTTCTAGAATTTCGTATAAATGGGCTCAAAAACTATAAAGTCTTTTGTGTTGACTCCTTTTACTTAGCGTGATGTTGCTGATATTCACTGTGCTGCGTATATAGTAATATTTTGTCCCTTTCCATTGCTGAGTAGAATTCCACGTTATGGATAGCAAAGTTTGTTTAGCCATTCATCATTTTGTTGTTTCTAGTTTATTGATGATTGACTGCAAATAATAGTTCTGTGGATATTCCCCTACAACTTTTGTGTGAACAGATGAACCCTTTCATTTCTCTTGGGTAACTATTTAGAAGTGGGACTGCTGGATCATATGGTGTACATATCTGAGGGTTCCATTTGCTCAACATCAGAGATTCTCGGCAGCAGCACTACTGCCATTTGGGGCTGAACAATGCTGTGTTTTAGGAGAACCTCCTATGCATTTGAGACGTCATTATAATAGTATCCCTAGCCTCTATCCATACTGGATTCCAGTAGCGGAGCTCCCAATCCCACAGTTGTGATAACCAAAACTGTCTCCACATAATTTTTGCCCCGAGGGAACATTTGGCATTATCTCCAGTTGAGAACCACTGCTCTCTCTGCATCCTCACTAACACTTGGAACTGTCAGCCCTTTAACATTATCATTTGAGTGTGTGTGGCACAGTAGCTCCTTGTGAGGATAATGTGCATTTTCCTTATGACTCCTATGGAAATAAGCAAAGACTACCCCAATGAGGAGGAGCTATAACAAGGGAGGAAGCCACCAGTACTTGAATTTGGCAGAGAATCAAGGGCAGGTAGAGAAGTAGAAAAGCTTTCGAGTGGAAAATTGATCAGAGACTGCTGGCGTGGGGAAGATAGAGGTGGGCTACTTGGTGGCACATCTTGTGTGAAGAGTCAGGAGAGCCTATTTGGCTTTCTCTAGTTGGTTCCAAGTTAGAAAGAGAGGCAACAATTAGGGAGGCTGGGGCAGTTTTCGATACCTCAGGAAACAAGAAAAATCTCAAATAAACAACCTAACCTTATGCCTAATGCAACTAGAGAAGGAAGAACAAACAAAACCCAAACTTAATGGGAGGAAAGAAATCTAAAGATCAGAGCAGAAAGAGACAAAGAAAACCATAGCAAAGATCAATGAAAGTAAAAGCTGGCTCTTCTTTGAAAAGATAAACCTCTAGCCAGACTCATCAAGAGAAAATGGGAGGACTCAAATCAATAAAATTAGAAAGGAAAAAGGAGAAGTTACAGCTGACACAGCAGAAATACAAAGCATCCTACGAGACTACTACAAGCAACTCTGTGCCAATAAAATGGACAAATTCTTAGATACGTACCATCTCCCAAGACTGATCTAGGAAGAAATGGAAAACACGAACAGGCCAATTACCAGCACTGAAATTGAATCAGTAATTAAAAAATTCCCAACAAATAAAAGTTCAGGACGAGAAGGCTTCACCTGTGAATTCTACCAAACAATTAGAGAAGAGTTAACACGTACCATTCTGAAACTATTTCCAAAAATGGCAGAGGAAGAAACACACTTCTCAACTCATTCTGATAGCAAAACCAGACAAAGATATCACAAAGAAGGACAGTCTCGGGCTTCCCTGGTGGCTGAGAGTCCACCTGCCAAAGCAGGGGACACGGGTTCGTGCCCCCGTCCGGGAAGATTCCCGCATGCCGCGGAGCGGCTGGGCCTGTGAGCCATGGCCGCTGAGCCTGTGCTCCACAATGGGAGAGGCCCATGTAACACACACACACACAAAAAAGAAGTCTCTTCAATTAGTGGTGCTGGGAAAATGGAATAGCTACATCTAAAAGACTGAACTCTGAATATTTTCTCACACCACACACAAAAATAAACTCAAAATGGATTTAAGATCTAAATGTAAGACCGAAATACATAAAACTGCTAGCAGATAATATAGGTAGAACACTCTTTGACGTAATTGTTTTGCCTCAGTTACCTAAGACAAAAGAAACAAAAGCAAAAAGAAATGAGACCTACTTAAAAGCTTTTGCACAGCAAAGGAAACCACTGACAGAACGAAAAGACAACCTACTGAAAAGGAGAAAATGTTTGCAAATGATACGACCGATAAGGTGTTAAAATCCAAAATATATAAACAGCGCATGCAACTCAATATCAAATAAACCGGCTTAAAAAAATCGGCAGAAGAGACATAATTACACAGCAGAAATACAGATGGCCATCATGCACGTGAAAAGAAGCTCCACACTGCTTATCATCAGAGAAATGCAAATCAAAACCATCAGATATCACCTCACACCTATCAAAGTGGCTATCATCAAACAAACAGTCTACCAAAAACCAATGCTGGTGAGGATATGGAGAAAAGGGAACTCTAGTACACTGTTGGTCGGAATTTAAAGTTTTTGCATGCACTATGGAAAATAGTATGGAGTGTCGCCAAGAAACTAAAAATAGAATTACCATATGATCCAGCAGTCCACTCCTGGATATGTACCCAAAGAAAATGAAAACACTTATTCAAAAAGATACATACACACACCCCTATGTTCACAGCAGCACTGCTTACAATCGCCAAGCTAGGGGAGCAACCTAAGTGTCCATCAACAAATGACTCGATAGAGAAGAGGTGATGTGTGTGTGTGTATACCCACATACCCAGAGAGTAGAATATTACTCAGCCATAAAAAAGAAAGAAATTCTGCCATTTACAGTAACACGGATGGACCTGGAGCGTATTATGCTTAGTGAAATATGTCAGAGAAAGACAAAGACCATATGTTATCGCTTATACGTGGAAACTTAAAAGAAAATGAAGGAACGAATACAACAAAACAGAAAGAAAGAGACTTGAAGATATTAGAGAAGAAACTAGTGGTTACCATTGTGGAGAGGGAAGGGGGGGCAAAATAGGGGTAGGTGATTAAGAGATACAAATGCTATGTATAAAAGTAAATATGCAACAAGATAGACAGCACAGGGAAATATAGCTACTATTTTGCAGTGATTTAAATTGGAATATAATCTATAAAATATTTCATTATATTTTACAGACGAAACTAACAAAATATTGTAAAATAACTATACTTAAGTCACTAAGGAAACACTGGACTTCTCCTATATCCTACATGAAATGGACCTAACAGACACATACAGAAAATTCTACCCCAACGGCAGAATATACATTCTTTTCAAGAACACACAGAACATATTCTTCAGTATGTATCATAAGTCACAGAACAACTTTAGTAAATGTATTAAATGTATTACAATCATACCAAGTATCTTATCCGACCAAAATTGTATCAAACAAAAATATCAGTAGTAGGAAGGAAACAAGAAAATTCACAAATGTGTGGAAATGAAACAACATGCTTCTGAACAATCAAGGGGTCAAAAAAGAACGAAAAGAAGTCCAAATCATGAAACAAAGTAAAATGGAAACACAACGTATCAAACAAAGAAAAGCAGTTTTAAGAGGGAGGTTAATTCATACATTAGAAAAAAGAAAGAGCTCAAACAACCTAAATTTACACCTCAACGAACTAGATAAAACCACCAAAGTGCACAATTAGTCAAACGTAAAGTCAGTAAAAGTAAAGGCATGACACAAATAGGGCGGAAATAAATGAAACAGAGACTAAAAAAAGACAATAGAAAACATCAATGAAACTAAAAGCTAGTCTTGTTTTTAAGATAAAAGAAAAAAGTTGACAAATGCTTAGTTAGACAAAGTAAGGGAAGACCCAAATCAGAAACGAAAGACATTACAATTAATAACATAGAAAAACAAGGACCATATACTACTACTGTGAACAATTAAAGGCCAACAAATTGAATAACCTAAATAAATAAATTCCCAGAAACATACAACTTACCAAGGCTGAATCATGAAGAAACAGAAAATCGGAAGAGAACAATATTGACTGGAAGGATTTAAACGGTAATCAAAAACTTCCCAACCATATTGTTTCCCTGGTGAATTTTACCAAACATTTAAAGAAGAATTAATGCCAGTGCTTCTCAATCTCCTCTTAAAATATTAGAGGAGGGAACACTCCCAAACTCATTTCATGAGGCCAACATTACCCTGACATCAAAGTCAGACTAGGATACTACAAGACAGGAAGACTAAAGGCCAATATCCCTACAGATGCAAAAATTTTCAACAATACTAGCAAATCGAGTTCAACAGTACATTAAAATGGATCATACACCACGATCAAGTGGATCTTCCCTGGGATGCAAGGGTGGATCAACATATGCAAATCACTAAGTGTAATACCCCACATTAATCATAAGATCGTTTCAATAAATGCAGAAAAACATTTGACAAAAGTCTACATCCATTCATGATAAAAACACCAAACAAAATGGGTATAGAAGGACTGTGCCTCAGCATACCAAAGGCCATATATGGAAAACTCACAGCAAACATGCTCCATCGTGTAAGACTGAAAACTCTTCCCGTATGACCAGGAACAAGACTACAGTGCTCACTCTCTACTCCTATTTAACATAGTACTGGAAGTCCCACCAGAGCAATTAGGGAAAAACAAAACAAAACAAAACAAAAAAACAAACTGGAAAGGAAGACGTAATGCGTCCACACTGGAAAGGAAGAAGTAAAACTGTCTCTGTTGGCAGATAACGTGATCTTATGTATAGAAAATGCTAAAGACTCTACCAAAAAGCTGTTAGAACTAATCCCCAAATTAAGTAATTTGTAGTATACAAAAATCAACATAAAAATCCGTTGTGTTTCTATAGCCTAACAATGAACTATCCAAAAAGTAACACAATTATACGTACAATAGCGTAGAAAATTATGGAGGAATAACTTTAACCAAGGTGGGCAAGGTCTGTATAACATCGTGCCATTTGTGACAGCATGAAAGGACCTTGAGGGCATTATGCTAAGTAAGATAAATCAGATAAAGGCTAAAACTGCATGATATCACTCACTCATATGTGTAATATAAAAAAGTCAACTTGGGCTTCCCTGGTGGTGCAGTGGTTGGGAGTCCGCCTGCCGATGCAGGGGACACGGGTTCGTGACCCGGTCCGGGAGGATCCCACGTGCCGCGGAGCGGCTGGGCCCGTGAGCCATGGCCGCTGAGCCTGCGCTCCACAACGGGAGAGGCCACAAC
>RJWK010037345.1:0-21311 GCA_004363435.1 Platanista minor | reverse complement strand
GACATGTATACACTGATGTGTATAAAACTGATGACTAATAAGGACCTGCTGTATAAAAATAAAATAAAATAAAATTCAAAAATTCAAAAAAAAAAAAAGAAAAAAAGAAAAGAAAAAGTGTTAGCAGAACGCTTAAGTTATCTGTTGTGTGGCAGGAGTTTTTTCAACCTGAGCTTCTTTAAGGAGCCTGTATCCCTTAAAGACACAGCAAGGGACACTTTCTGTAAGGACATCAGCAGCCTCCCATCTGTTGCGGAACGGGACAGGGCACGAGCACGTAGAAATAAACAAATGAATCTAGCTGAATAAAATGAAGGTATATGGTGTCACTTTTTGGTTTATCAACCGAAGTATAATTTTCCCCATCTAACTTTCTGCTTTTAAACTGGCAACAGAAATGGAAACGGAATAATCAGTCAGTTAAGAATAATCTAGAAACAACACATGAGCCCTGGGAGTAGGGCTAAGGAGCCCCTAGCGAGCATCTGGCAGCTCAGGGACCCCTGAGTGACTTCCTTGCTGATCCTGACTGTTCCAACCTGCTCCAGATTGATGAAGAGGTGGCTGCAGAAGGTGAGATGCGGCTGTAAGAGCTGAGCGCGAAGGAGCAAAACAAATCATCTTGTAGTTACTGGGAGAGGGAAAAGAATGGTAAAAGAGTAGGGGCCCGGACACTAAAAGCAACTAGCATGTTGAACTGGAGTTGGAAACAGTTTTTAACCTTAGGCAACGTCAACATTAATGAAAAACGCCTGTGAAGAATTAAGAGACAAGGACACCCCAAGTGGCTCGTGTCTAAAGATACCTTCACGTCTCAGGAATCTGCTTACCATCAGTAAAGAAGGGAAAGGGAAGGAAGGAGTAATCCACCTGGCCATGCCCAAGAAAGTGTCAGGACCAGGTGTCTTATAAGGTCCAGGCAAAAGCAGCACAAGAATGTTGCCCACTGCTCTAATATGCGCACAGCATCACAGGACCACCCTCCTCATATTTATCATCTTTGAGAACTAAACTCTCTTCACATTTAATTTTTTTCTTCCCCCAAAACAACAACTTTATTTATTTATGCTTCTGTGTGTGAATCATACTGCACACCACAGACACGGCTTCAGACCAACAGCTTTTTTGTAGCTTAGTCTGTAATCTTGGCAAATCCAATCCTCTCTGTCTCCCTCTCTCCCTGCTCTTCCATCCTCCCCTTCCCCCTCTCTTTCTTCTTTTTCCTTCCTGCCCCCTCCTCTCTCTCTTTCTCCGCCCACCTCCCAACACACGTGCACAGTCTTGGCTCTGATTTTTTTAAACGTGTTACCCACAAAGACAAAGCAGAATAACATTTCCATCTCCGGGGAAAAATAAAGGAAAACTCCTGGGAGGTACAAGAGTAGGCAGCAATAAATTAGCCTGAAACTTTGGCACAAAACATTAACTTCTATACAACAGAAGGTTTCTACCTAGCCCTCAAGTATGTCCAAATGTGCAACAATTAAAGAAGTAGCAATGGGGGTTTCAATACCAATCGGTTTTTGTTATCACAAGATCCACCTGGAAAACGTCTCTGCTCTACAACCATAAAGGTATAAATAAGAAGAAAATGAAATTCTTGGCTTATATTTTAAACACTAGACTAATTTTGCATGAGTGACCATCAGAATAGAAAAAAAAAAAATCAGTGCAAAATCAGCTGGCTACTAAAACAGCAACAAAAAAACCCAAGTGCAAAATCAGCTAGCTATTAAAACAAACAAACAAACACCCGAGATTATATTCTGTGAAAGGAGATGTCCCAGAAAATAATGAGAGCGCACAGCTGCTGAACAGGCAGGGACAGCGCCAGGCTGTTCATGTATCGGACCACTGGCTACGGCGGCAGACAAAACAGGCGGATCCCACCTTTGTCACTTATCAGCAGCTGTGTGATGCTGAGCAGGTGTCTTCACGACACTCACTTTTTTCAGCTACAAAATAGGGTTGGGCTATTTTGAACACCAAGAACACCAAGTGATGCGGTGGCTGGCAGGAATGCTGTGTGAGACCTCCTCAGCAAAGTGCTTGCCGGAAAAATGACCCTTAATAAGCAAGAGCTCTTTACTCGCTGGCGGAGCAAGGGTTTGAGAAGACAACACCGTTCCCTGAAAGACCTGCAAGACGGGGATGTGAAAGGGCATGCCGAAGGGAGAGAGGCAAGCCTACCAAGGAGAAATGCCACCACATGGGACCAAACCAGCGACAACAGAAGAGAACAGAGAGATGGCTGACAGAATGTTAAAGTCTCGAAGGTTAGGCCATGATAAAAAATACATAAATTGCCATTTTTCTATTACATGCCTTTTGGTTTGTTTTGTTTTTCCTGTAATGAAATATATGTCTAGCTTTCAGCGTGGAGCTGAATAAAAGGGTATCAAGTGTTTTCTTTGACACAAACGCCCAAAATGGCACGTGTGAAAGGCTCCCCGAGGCAGTGGGGGTGGGAGGGGCGGGGAAAGAACGATCTGGGCCTCGGCTGTCGCTCAAGAAGTGGCAGCAGCCAGTGGAGCCCTGGCCAGGCTGGACGCCCTCCCTCCAAAGCCAGGAGTCCTCCCTCTCCCGTGACAACACAGCCCTCGTCTTATCTGATCAGTTCACTGGCGTGAAAGGACTAGCTGGGTTGCAGGCCGATCTGCAACACTTACAAGGTGTGTGGATCTGGGCAAACCCATTACCTTTTCCAGACCTCAGTTTCCTCATCTGTGAAAAGGGGAGATATGCCTGCTAATATTTCTGCCTCACAGACTGTTGTTACCATCAAGAAAGGTGTGTGTTAAACTATAAAGCAGCAAAAGCATGGAAGGAATTCTATTATTAGAAACAACCACCTATTTGGAAACAATGTATTAACATGCCATTACGCCTACAGCAGATGCTTAAAAAATAAACTTCTAGGATGGAAATGAAACGCTGACAAAGGACTGAATAACTTAGGACATGTTTGGAAATGATTAAAACTTCAATTATTATATAGGTAAGCAAAATGATTCTTCGGGACATTGTAACACTCACTGCATGCTAATCAACCTGAGGAGAAGCAACAACTTCCAGCAGCTCATGGTAAAGAGCCAACTGTCTGCTGGGTAAATCGATGCCTAAAGAAACTGAATTAGCTTTTCAAAGGAGCCAGAAAACTGAGCCCTGATGTCGTGAATCCTGATAACCTTGGAGGTCTGAACATGGCCCCTCCCTGTAGAGTTCTGTTCCTTTCTTCCCTCTGAATTAGATGAAAATGAATGCAGTTACAACTGGTTTACAACTGCCTAACAGTACTTGTTGAAAAACTATCATCAAATGTATGAAAACTCAGACACCGCAACTAACAGAAAATTATACATTTGACAAAAATAATACAAATTACGTGAAATGTCTGCATTTGGGAGCTACTACGTTTTTGTGGCATGAAACAGCCTATGTGCCTTGTTGGGTATGAACATGTGTATTTTACAAAATGACAGTCCTGCCTGAATATCCAACTACGCTAGCTCACCCTCTGCTGAACAAGTAGTTTAATATACTGTTATAATAAACTTGGGGGACTTCCCTGGTAACGCAGCAGTTAAGAATCCGCCTGCCAATGCAGAAGACATGGGTTCGAGCCCTGGTCTGGGAAGATGCCACGTGCCGCGGAGCATCTAAGCCCATGCACTACAACTACTGAGCCTGAACTCTAGAGCCTGCGAGCCACAACTACTGAAGCCCGCACACCTAGAGCCTGTGCACCACAACTACTGAAGCCCACGCGCCTAGAGCCCGTGCTCCACAGCAAGAGAAGCCACCGCAACGAGAAGCCCACGCACCGCAACGAAGAGCAGCCCCCGCTCGCCGCAGCTAGAGAAAGCCCACGCGCAGCAACAGAGACCCAACGCAGCCAAAAATAAGTAAATTAATCAAAAAATAAAATAAAATAAAAAAATAAACTTGGAAACGAATGGAGAGAAAACTGAGCACAGGGTAACTCCACAACTGGCTTAGAAAGCAGAAAACAAAGCAGAACAGAAAAGAACCTTAACAAATAACACCACAAGCAAACAAAAGCAGTTCAGTGACTCCAAAACCTCCAAGAGTCCCCAGCCACCGCACCGCACCCGCACACGTAATCCAAGCCAAATAAAAGATCAATTATTTCACGGGGACATACGACACAAATGCATCAGCAGCTGTATCCAAGGTTTTTGCTTGTTTGCTTGGTTTTCATTTTTCTATAATGCTGTTAAATAGCAAAGCAAAATTCAATGCTACCTTGGAAGCTTTGAGGTGACATCTTTGCAAAACATAAGCCAGATTAAGCAAGTTCCTGAGTAGTGTTGACATGTATTTCCCATATAAAAATAAAATTATAGGGCTTCCCTGGTGGCGCAGTGGTTGAGAGTCCGCCTGCCGATGCAGGGGACACGGGTTCGTGCCCCGGTCCGGGAAGATCCCACGTGCCGCGGAGCAGCTGGGCTCGTGAGCCATGGCCGCTGAGCCTGCGTGTCCGGAGCCTGCGTGTCCGGAGCCTGTGCTCCGCAACGGGAGAGGCCACAACAGTGAGAGGCCCACGTACCACAAAAAAAATAAAATAAATAATAAAATGAAAATATAAATAAATAAATAAAATTATAACGTTAGGACAAATGTGACATATACTCAACAACGTGAAATGTGAGTACAAAATAAAACTGCATGATTTCTATAAACCGCTGCGGTGCTGTTACTTTGCGGTCACACTTTGCATGCTTTAAGCTACTGACTGAAGCTCAGTAACGTTGGGTACCTAAATTCCACACTGGTGACAGTGACCAGACCTGATGGGTGTAATTAAGCAACTGTGAATTCAATCAGAAATTGTTTTTGCAAAACTGGGCTACATTTTAAGACTGATTATTAAGACCCAATTAATTTTGAAAATAAAGCACTCCTTAACTCCTGTGTTCTGCTACCAAAATGTAGACTTCATTTCAAATAGTAGCATAGGTTAACGCCTAACGTGAACTTTCAACCACTGATTTATTTTCTTTCTGATCAAATCATTTAGTCTTGGTTCATGAACTAATAATGCTTTTAAAAAGCTCTAAATAAGTCTTAAATCTAGAAAACAAGTATTGTTTCCTTCGGCCCGCCTATTTGAGGAAACCCAAAATTGTGTGAAAACAGCACCAAAGTAAACTCACTCCCAGTGCAATCAGCAACATCTCCCTTCAGCTGGTTTTTCTGTGTGCTGCTTTGCTTCAGCAACAGTATGGGAGGGTATCTATCCCCAAATGCCCTCTCCCGAAACCCTTGGTGCTCCATGAAAAGGGTTTAGCCTGCAAGCCACATTAAAGTCTATCACTACAGAATTATTTCCTATTGAGCAAATACACTCCTGAGGATGAGAAAGAGAACAATTTCAATTGCTGAGTCTTAAAATAAATCAAAATAAATCAAACTGATAAAGATCTACCTTGACATCATCTGTATTACAAAAGTGAGACTGTTCCACAGATGGTCACAAGCGTGAGATTCATGAATGAGGTGTGCCAGCAGCTTAAAGTCAAGCAAAAGGCAGATATTAATTACTGATAGATCCTCTTCTCAGGTTACGGATCCACTGTGTGTGTGACAATTACTCCAAAAATTTCAAAATCCTGCTTTAAGTGAAACAAGTTAATAAGACCCCCAGCATCTCTTAATTTTAAAAAAATCAGAAAGAAGAGGGTGTTCAGGTAAACTACCAACCCCATGCAGACAACTCCATCCATGGGCTCCTCTATCAAAGCGGGGAGAGAACACAGCGCTGCACTGTTTATCTCCTTGGCCATTTCTCCCCAGGCTGTGAAATCCCTGAGGGTAAGACCCGCCTTGGCCTATCCATCCCCAGCATCGGGCCCAGTGCCCTGATACTCCACACATGGGAGCAGGTATCTGAAAGGACACCCTCTGTGCGGCATTCAACACATTCTCAGTGTCTCCCCTGATAGTCTACCCTTCCAACCAACCTCCTCTCCTGCTAATCAGGCACAGTACTTCAAACGTTCCACTTAAAAAAAAACAAAAACAAAAATGGTGAATATCCGTCTCCTAAACTCCAGAGGTTGCCATGCCCACCAGCCCCCTCCCAGGCTACCCTTGATACAGCTGACTCCAAGTTCAGCTCCCTCCAGGACATGTGGGTATGAATCCTCTTCCTACCAAGGGAACTAACCAAGAAGGAATTGACAAAATTCATCTCACTGGACACACTCAGGAGGAGGACTGGGAAGAGGAAGAGAGACTAAAAGGGAAGGTATTCTACAAAAGCAATGAGCACAGGCACGTTAGCATCTGTGGAGATTCCAAATACTCCTCAAACCCAATCGGTCTAAGTGGTAAGTGCCACTAACACCCAAAAATGAATTCAGGGGAAAACCAGCGTCATCTTCAAACACCAACTCACCCTGGCACCTGGCAAAGTCGCAGGATTCAGCTCACTGCCTCCTAGCCCCTCTCACCCCATGCCCCCGACCCCCAAGTTCCGTGCCTCACAGTGGCAGACTCCCATCTCTGCTGGCTCCCCTGGCCCCGGAGCCCGGGTCAGAGAGCGAGACAAGACTTTCTGGCTCTGCATCCCAAATAATTTAAGACTACACATCCCTGTGGATCCCAATTTGGGATCTACAAGTTTTACAAATGGTGACATTAGGACAAGCCTTGTAAATGAATCCTTAAAAACTACCACTGCACAGGGCCCCTATTTGCTGTTCAGAAAACTGATAATCTCCCTCAGGAGAAAACCAGCAAAAAAAATAAATAAAGCTAAGCTTTTTGCTGGCATCTTCCTACCCGTTATCAATAATGCTCACCCCGAGCCCCACTCTTGCTACATGAACCCCGTCCCCGCCAACGCTACTGGCTTATTATTAACCTCACCCACAAACTCATTTATTGCCCCCTCCATCCTAAAACCACCAGCAGCATCACCATCTTTCTTCCCTTCATCATCAAACCGCCAAACTCTCAGGGATGACAGTTTACCCACTGCTTCAATCCCGGCTCTTTTTAAACTTATTCTCTGCAGTCTGGCCTCTGCCTCTCACGCTCTGGGAACCGCGCTAAACTGCGCCTGGTGGGCCTGCCTCTCTGCCTTCTACGCCCTTCAAGTATGCGGCTCCCTGGACTTCCAACGGGCTAATTCCTTTACAGATCTCCTTCTGCCTCTACAATATAAAACCCTGGCCTGGGCCCAAAAGGTGGGATGCAAAGCAGATACCAAACGAACTCATAGTGATACAAAAGGTAACTTCATCCCCACATGTTGGAGGAGAAAAGATACCATTACCCAGGCGGGTTTTCTACTTCCCGAGGAAGTGATAAGGATGTCTCCCAAGGCCGAAGTTCTCATTCTTTGTCATTTGATACTCCAAGCGTCTGCCTGGACAGTCACTTTCTAGTTTTAGAGTCCATAAGATTTGTGAAGGGCTGCAGGTCTAGGCAGAGGCCCTCGCCACTCCCTTCCGAGCCGGGGCTCCCAAAGGGGCACATGCAGCATGTGCAGAAAAGACCCTGACCCCTGTTTTCTACCCCCAGCACCTCTGGTGCCTCTGGCCACCAGCCTCAGCTTGATTTCTGAGCCGTGGCTCACGCCTCCCCTCTCCTGCACGGTACACGCCCAGACTGACCCCTGGAATGTGTGTGTGCCCATCCTGTTCCAGCCTCCACGACACTTGCAAGAAAAGAGGTGCTGATGGAAGACAGAGTGATGGTGAGACTTGCTGCTTTCCGTAACAGCCTCAGACATTTACTGCACGAGCCTGGCCGTGGAGCTCCCACCGGCCTGACTGTGACAGAACCCCTCCAAGTCAGAACCCTCTTCCTCGAAAAGCAGATCCATAAGGCAGCAGGGAGGAGCTTCAGATGTCCTCAGAAAGCCCGTCACCTGTACCCCTCCCTCACCTCATATATCGTGTCTTCCAACTCCCCTGCAGGAGCTCAGCTAAACCCACGTGGGTCAGGGTTCCAGGACAGAGCCTCACCCCGGGGAGCTGGGGCCGGTCTGCCAGGGGCAAGCAGTGTCCAGGGCAGGGTTTCTTAAGGAGCAGAGAGACTCAGTGTCTGTGACCTACTGAAAGTTGGTCCTGGCAAGAGTTCAGGGGGAAATAGGGAGAATTTTTTCAGTGAAAAAATTAAGTACAACACAGTAATACCTACGAAAGGCAAAAGTATGTCGAATTTGAAAAATCCGTTCTGCTCAGGACCTGCTGAGATGTGAGAGAATGGATTGTTTTCGTGGACTTCAGAGACAGGCCCCCCCGTTTGTTTTGGACACATACTTAATGTTCAAAAAAACTGTCTGTCCTCCAGCTGATTTTACTGCCTTGCTCTTTTTTGGTGACATCTACAACTGGTTCTCTGTTAGGTTTTTTTGTTTCTGTTCTTTTTTTTGCCCCGAAAAGTGACCACATAACAGGCTCTTCTGAATACACTGCTGCTGACTAAATTAAGGTGGTAGTCAGCTATTTGACGTTGGGTTTTTGATTTCAATGCTCCACAGAATTACACTTGTTCTCCCACGGGAAAGCCAACATGTATGCATTTGCATGGATTCTGAGTTTTGAAAACATGGAATTGTTTTTCCTCTTAAAAAAAGGAAAAGAAGCAACTTAGCTGGATGTACGAAAAAGAAAAAAAAAAAACAAACAACCAAAAACCTAAAGTTCCTTTTTAATAGTATCCCCATACCACCTCCAACTTGGAATTGTGGGACTCTGGCAACCTTACCAGCTGGAAATAATAAATACAAAAATAAGACATTTAATACTTTTATAATGAAATTTCTCTAAAACTTTGATATAAGTCGAATGCCTAGCTTATTTATGTTCACCCATCCATCCACCCAAAAATGTGTATTTTTCACTAGATGCCGAGGACTATAGTTAAAGCAGATGATATAGAAATCAACAAAATGCATTCTCTGCCCTCACAAGGCTGAAGAACAACACAAAACACGAGCTGCTCTATAAGACGTGCACATGAAGTACTACTCCAGCATTTAACCCTGTGGATTTCGGGGGAGGGGAGGTGGCAACTTGAGGACAGGCTTCACAGGAGGTGAGAGGCCACAACGATGATGTGACATCTGAACTCAGGCCCACCTACCAACCAAAAAAACTCAGTCACCTTATGACTCTGTGCTGACCTTCCCGGTGGCCAGAGCCAGCCGGCCAGCCAGCCAGCAGCTAGAGACTTGGCAGCACTTACAGTGACCAGTGGGATGTCCTTCAGGGCTGGGAGCTGCCTTCTCCATCAACAGGAAGGAGAAGAGAACTCAGCAGAGGTGATGGAGCAAATGCCCAAAGAGCTGACATTTTTATCCAATGCAGGGGACACGGGTTCAAGCCCTGGTCTGGGAGGATCCCACATGCTGTGGAGCAACTGGGCCTGTGAGCCACAGCTACTGAGCCTGCGCATCTGGAGCCTGTGCTCCGCAACAGGAGAGGCCGTGACAGCGAGAGGCCCGCGCACCGCGACGAAGAGTGGCCCCCACTTGCCGCAACTAGAGAAAGCCCTCGCACAGAAACGAAGCCCCAACACAGCCAAAAATAAATAAATAAATTTATTAAAAAAAAAGAATCATAGGCAGGCTTAAAAAGCATCTTTCTAAACAGCTTAGAAATCTTGCACACACAATATGCTCAGAAAGTGTGAGCTGCACCAAACACTCTTTTTTTTTTGCGGTACGCGGGCCTCTCACTGTTGTGGCCTCTCCTGTTGCGGAGCACAGGCTCCGGACACACAGGCTCAGCGGCCATGGCTCACGGGCCCAGCTGCTCCGCAGCATGTGGGATCTCCCTGGACCGGGGCACGAACCCGTGTCCTCTGCATCGGCAGGCGGACTCTTAACCACTGCGCCACCAGGGAAGCCCCTGCACCAAACACTCTTGGTAGTTACTTAAGACCAAGGAAATGAGCAATACGTACCACCAAAAGCAACAACAGTTTATTCAAATTATTTTTAATTATTTAGAAATAAACATTCATTTTTCATTCATGTAAAGGGAAAACCCTGAACACGTCTAACCATAGGTCAGACAGAAATAGCTGAGTCCTACCACCTCTACCTACTGACCATGGGGCTCCAGACTGAAGACTTTGACCCCAGGCGCTTTATGCCTGGCACCCTAAATTCTGTCATTATTGTGGGCAACTTCAACACATCTGGCAGCCAGATGGAACCTTAGCCTTTCAATTCTCCGACCTCATTAATCGTAAAGATTTTCACTCCCAAGGCCATTCTCTAGGTCTCATCGCTTCTTTATGCCTGGAAATCTCAAATTTGAACTAATCTTATCACAAACTCCTGTTTTAAGAAACACACATACATAGTCTAAAAAACAAAAAAATCAAGTCATTCTGCCAGGCTTAAAATGAAACACAGAAACCTCAGCTCTGTTACCTCTTCAACAGTAACTTTCCATCCCAGTGAAAACTACTGTCAACTGTTGTGAATTTCACAATGATATGCCTTGATGTGGCTCTTTTCTTCCATTACTGTGTTGGGCACTTAGTATGCATTTTCAATCTGGAAATTCATTTAATCAGTTCTTGGATATTTAATCCCACTTTATTCCATTATTCCTTGGATAACTCCTTTCCTTCCAGTTTGCTTTCTAAGATTCATGCTTATTCAATGTTAGACTTCCTAGACTGAACCTTCTGGTTCCCTCCTTAGTTTCCATCACTTTTATTTTTCTGTTTTACATTCTAAGAGATATTTTTTTATTTTCCAAACCTCTGAAAGATTTATCTTTGTCCTGGCTGTTGTATTTTTCCTCAACATTTTATTTTTGAAAAAACTTCAAAACTACATAAGAAGTTTTAAAAAATAGTACCATGTTTAAAACAAGGTTTTAAAAAATCATACGACGAATATCTCTCTGTATACCCTTTGCCTAAATTGACCAATGATTAACATTATACCACATGTGCCCTCTCATTTTATGTATACTTTTTTTTCTTTTGCTAAACCATTTGAAATGTGACATTTCACCCCCATCTACTTTAGAATGCTTTTATACACAAACAGGGACATTCATCCTACATAACCACAATACTATTATCGCACTCTTGTGATACAGCACCCAAACTGGACAACTGGTCACTTTTTAAAGATTTGTTGCAATGTGGCATCTGAAATCACATCAATGAGCCTTTCTTACTGTGTTACATTAAAATCCATTGGTCTATTCAATGGGGAAAATATAGTCTTTTCAACCAGTGGTGTTGGGACAACTGGCTATCTACCTAAAAAGAATGAAATTGGACCCCTACATTACACCATATACAAAAATTAGATCAAAATGCATTAAGGACCTAAACATAAGAGTGAAAACTACAAAATTCTTAGAAGAAAACATAGGGGAAAAGCTTCACGACACTGGATTTGGCAATAATTTTTTGGACATGACACCAAAAGCACAGGAAACAAAAGTGAAAATAGATAAATTGGATTATATCAAAATTTAAAACTTCTGTGCATCAAAGCAAGCACACAATCAACAGAGTGAAAAGGGCTTACTCCTATGTAATTGGAGAAAATATTAGCAAATCATATATCCGAAAAGGGGTTAAAATCCAGAATATGCTAAAAACTCCTATAACTCAACAACAAAAACCAAACAACCTGATGAAAAAATGGGCAAAAGACTTGAATAGACATTTCTCCAAAGAAGACATACAAATGGGCAATAAACACATGAAAAGATGCCCAACGTCATTAATCATTAGGGAAATGCGAGCCAAAACAACAATGAGCTACCACCTCACACCCATTAGGATTTTTATTATCAAAAAAACAGAAAATATGTTTTGACAAGGATGTAGAGAAACTGGCACCTTTGTGCACTGTTGGCGGGAATGTAAAATGGTGCAGCCATTATGGTTGGCAGTATGTATGTATATATATTGAGTCCTCGAAAAATTAAAAATAGAACTGTGTGAAAAAAAAATCCACTGATCTAAATAATACTTTGAATAGATCTTTTAGCTATGTATATACATATACATATATACAATATATATAACATGAGTTATGTACGTAACATCATGCTTTGGTCATTTGGGAAATATTAGTTCACCGAGTTATGTAGCTCTTCCAAATGTTGACACATTTCATTACATATATCAAAATTCACATTTATTAATATCATCCCTAAGCATCAGAAAAGTCTTAAGTATTAGGAACTTTCAAGACTTGGTAGCAGACACAAGTTTTCTCAATTCTGAATTTTTGCTTGGAAGCTTGAATTTTAACATAGGCAACAAAAGCTCTCCACGGCTTTCCTTTAGGATATAGGTGCCAAATACCCAAATCTGAATAACCATGTATATATATGTCATTCTTTTAAGTGAAAGTGCCGTTCCCTTAGAGTGGCTAGGCCAGCAAAGAAATCCACACTGCACCAGTGCTTTTCCTAGAGACGACTATCATCCTGCAGTAGGTGACAGAAGTTCTTTATCTGTACTTCCCATTTCCTCATGCGTAATACGAAGATGATACCTGTGCATAATACGTGTATATTCATCATTTTAATAAAAATAACGTTCACTGCTTCACCAAGGGAAATTGCATTTTTTAAAAAAACTGTAGGTGCTTTGTGGCCACAAATAAAATGACTAGTTTGGAGCCAGTGCCTTAATTCATGCTAAGGTGCCAGCAGTTCTACCCACCACCTCTTCTGCCCTGTAAGTGCAAATGTCAACATGGAGACAAAAGCAAATGCAACAGTTTGCTAACCATCTCCTCTCTCTCTACCCCTTCCAGTCAAACGGAAACACTTCTGATTCTTGGAGCAGGTTTTGCTGTGCTTACCTCACTTGTCATTTCCCCATCTCCCCCCAGTTTATTTGTCAGGTCTGGAGCCGTGTCCTCTAGAACAGGTCAGGTTGCCCTGCTCGGCACTCCCACAGCGCCTGTCCGCTATGGTCAGGGAGTTTAGGAAGGAGCTGCTGAGAAACCCCTCCGCACTGGTGCCTGCCTCCACCCTGGCAGGCACTCAACAGTGATTCTTTCTTTGCTCATCAGACTGACTCTTTCTTTAAATTTATTTATTTATTCTTTTTTTTGTTTGTTTTGCTTGCGTCGGGTCTTTGCTGCTGCGCGCGGGCTTTCTCTCTAGTTGCAGTGAGCAGGGGCTACTCTTTGTTGCGGTGCGCGGGCTTCTCACTGCAGTGGCTTCTCTTGTTGCAGAGCGCAGGCTCTAGGTGCCTGGGCTTTAGTAGTTGTGGCTCGCGGGCCCTAGAGCACAGGCTCCGTAGTTGCGGCGCATGGGCTTAGTTGCTCCGAGGCATGTGGGATCTTTCCAGACCGGGGCTCGAACCTGTGTCCCCTGCACTGGCAGGCAGATTCTTAACCACTGCACCACCAGGGAAGTCCCCAGACTGACTCTTAAACTTAAATTAAAGCTCTCTCTATAAAGCTGGCTGATACAACATGATAACACAGACAGCACTCTGAACGCAGGCACTAAGGCCAGGCTTGACGTGCAAGAGGAGTCTGGCTTTATCGCCTCCAAGTCCGAAAAAGATGAGAGTTTTAGGTCTGCTGTGTGAGTCCCAGTCCTGTACTCCTGACAACCCCAATGTGCCTGTCATCTAGATAAGGGTCCAGACTCCTTCCAGAGAGAAAGCATGACGGCCATCTCCCCAGGACAGCAAAGACAACAGGGTCCACTCCTAGGCGGGCCACTGCCCTGTACCAGCAGACTCTGCCAACGTAGGCACCCTCCACTCTGGCCAGACAAGAAAGGCCTCAGCTCTCCTGACAGCTGCCACCCCTTCAGCCGTCAGCTGGCGCTGAGGGCCCATGGGAGCGATGCCACGCTAGCCCTTACCAACCCTCTTTTGCTACTAGTCCTCCCCATCCCTTTCCTCCCACTGGGTCTAGGTGACAATAAAGCTTAATCATGCTTTATCCACACTGTGTGAGACTATGTTTCTACGGAAATACAGTCTGGTGAAGGAAAATGAACCTGCTAGAAAATCAGTCCCTGTTCCTAATGCAACTCAGTCATATCATGTTTTAGTGGGACTTCTGATTTTCTTGCAAGGACCTCCTACTAAACTATAAATCCCTGGAGGTTATCAAGCCTAATATCCCCAGTGCTTACCTGGAATATAGCAGATGCTCAAAAAATATCTGCGGAGGCAATTTCATGAGATAGTGTGTGTAAAGTTCTTAGTACCGTGACTGTTACACAGTCAGGAGCCAACCGTGGACGCTGTTCTGATTGTGATATGGTGACAATGACAACAATATTAGGGTTTACACATAGTATTCAGTAATTTTTTGCTCTACTGGCCTCGCTGGAAATGCGCAAAGAATATTATTTATTAGGATCTCGTCATCTTAGCATGTGTCTAAGTGCCATGAGGAACAAAGCACTTCTGGAATCTTAAAACCCCATGTTCCCTCTGCTCTTGGGTGGTAATTCTCGTTATTAATTTCCACCGTCTTCCCAGGATTTCGCTGCAGACTCACAATCCAATAGCCATGTAATCACTGAAAACCAAGGGCCCTTATTTGATAACTGGTCGAGCACATCTTGATTAGGCACAGGCAACCTGCTTTGGGGCATGGCCCACCATTCTCACAGAGCACGCAGCAAACACCTCTGAGGATAGCGCCGACAACTTCAATAAAAGGAGCAGCAGTGATCTTGGAATTTCAGAAAACTCTTGACAGAGTTCCACATCAAAGGTTAACAGCCAGTCTCTGAGAGCCATACGAGAGTCTGTTTTGTAAATAAGTTCATTTGCATCTTTTTTTTTTTTAAGATTCCACATATAAGTGATATCATATGATATCTGTCTTTGTCTGACCTACTTCACTTAGTATGACAATCTCTAGGTCCATCCATGTTGCTGCAAATGGCATTATTTCATTCTTTGTTTTTATGGCTGAGTAATGTTCCACTGTATGTATGTACCACATCCTCTTTATTCATTCCGAAATGATGGACATTTAGGTTACTTCCTAATGTCCAACATCATTAATCATTAGAGAAATGCAAATCAAAACTACAATGAGGTAACACCTCACTCCAGTCAGAATGCCCATCGTCAGAAAGTCTACAAATAACAAATGCTGGAGAGGGTGTGGAGAAAAGGGAACCCTCTTGCACTGTTGGTGGGAATGTAAATTGGTGCAGCCACTACGGAGAACAGTATGGAGTTTCCTTAAAAACGAAAAATAGAGCTACCATATGATCCAGCTATCCCAGTACTGGGCATATATCCGGAGAAAACTGTAATTTGAAAAGATACACGCACTGCAACGTCCATAGCAGCACTATTTACAATAGCCAAGACATGGAAGCAACCTGGAACAGCCTTGCCTTTCAACTGCATTTAACTAACTGCTCCCTTTCCTCTCCCAACTCCTTCCTAACCCTGAGATTCAGCACCAGGGGTTTCCCGGGGCACCAATGTCCCCCAGCAGCCATCAGAGATCCCTGCTGTACTCGACAGTGGCATCTGCCTTATCTTTGGTTCTGCATGAACAGTATTTGAAGGTACAAAATTTTATTTACTTTCCAAACCACTGAATGGCTTTACATTTTAAATATTCATTTTACTCTTCCACTGAGTCATTACCTTTATCTCTGCTTCCAAACTTTCCTCCTTCCTCCTGCTTTAATGGACGAGGATGTTACGCTTGCTCAGGCCCCTCCTGCCTCCTCTAGGAGCTTGTCCAATCAATTACCCACCTTTCTGGGGCTTCCCTGTTGGTGCAGTGGTTAGGAATCCTCCTGCCAATGCAGGGGAGACGGGTTTGAGCCCTGGTCCAGGAAGATCCCACACACTGCGGAGCAGCTAAGCCCGTGTGCCACAACTACTGAGCCAGCGCTCTAGACCCCGTGAGCCACAACTACTGAGGCCACGTGCTGCATCTACTGAAGCCCGCGCACCTAGAGCCCATGCTCCACAACAAGGGAAGCCGCCGCAATTAGAAGCCCGCGCATCGCAACGAAGAGTAGCCCCCGCTCGCCACAACTAGAGAAAGGCCGCACGCAGCAACGAAGGCCCAACACAGTCAAAAATAAAGAAAATTAATTTAAAAAGAAAATTACCTACCTTTCCCCATATTTTCAATCTCCCCTTCCCCACAGGCTCATGACTCTTAGCATTTAAGCATGTTCCAGACTCTTCCATATTAAAAAATATGAATAAACCCTTCCTTGACTCCATTCCCCCACCAATACCACACTCTCATCTCCTGTTCAGTCAAATTGCACGAGTTTGCTACGTTCGCTCCTCACCACCTGAGGGTCCATTTGATCTAGTCTACACCACACCGCCCCCAGCTCTCCAACATCCGTCAGGTCCCCTGTGACCCTCACACACGTACACCTCGTAGGGCTTTTTCAGTCCACTCTGCTTGACCTCTCCGCGGCCTCAGAACCTGCTGCCCACTCCCTCCCTGGTCTTGGAGCCCCCTCCAAGTTCTCTTCCCACCCTCTGGATCCTTCTTCATAGGCCCCTCCCTTTCCAATAGGCCCTCCAGATACACCCAGTTTTCTTATCCGTCTAAAAGTTCTCCCCAGGGGCATGTGTTCTCTCTAAAACCATTTTTCTGTCAACTCCCTCATCATGCCCCCACCTCACTTCTGAGCCCCAGACCCGTTCATTTTAGAGCTTTTGGAAAACCAGCACTTGTCAGTCTCACAAACGCCTCAAATTTAGCATATCCAAAACAGAAATCATCTCTTCCTACCCTCCTGGCCCTTCTCCAGGATTCGCATCATCCCTCCATGTCCGCAAGTCGCCTTCTGCTCAGAAGTCATCCCAGCCTTTCTGCTCTGTCTTCACCTGCCACATCCAACCAATCGAAGGATTGATTAATCTACTACATGCATATCACTCTAATCTGTCCACTTCTCTCTATTCCCACTGTCACTGACTCAGTCTAAAACATCACACCCTCTTACCTGGGCTGCTACAACAGCTCCCAAGTCACCTCCAGGTATTCACCAACCTTCGAAATCTTTGATCATTTCTGCAATGCCAACAAGATCACTAGCGTGACTGCTCTAAAATGGGACTTTGATCCCACTGGTTCCCTTTTGAAAGTCCTCTAATACCTGCCCGATACTGGGGTTGACAAGTCCTTTGGGGAGCTCGGCCTTGTTTACAGCTCAGGTCTCTGTACCCACCCCCTCCCAAAGGCAGGAAGCCCTACCATCCTCTCCAGCCACAAGGCCTTTGCGCTGGCTTTTTCTTCTTCATCTTACACTTTCTCTCCATCCTTCTATCCAGCTCTCCATTTAACATAGTTAACTCCTCATCTTTCTTCAGAAGACTCAGCTGAAAAGTCACTTTCTGTAGAAGCTGATTCTCTCTACCTTTAAGGGTAGGGTGGGAGCTCCTGTTGTATATATATGAGATGGGGGTTAAAGGGGGCATGATCTCTTTCAGAAACAACACCCATAATTACTCATAGGATCTTGCACCAGGCTGCAAGTTCAACAAGGATGAGGACTAGACCTTTCACAAGCAGCTGGCACAGTACAGGCTCCCTTAACAGGTGCCCAGTAAGTTTTTGTTAAATAAATTATAAAGAAAGTGTCCTCATAAACATCATGTTTTAACTGGTTTCACCGAATTCTGAATCAGTTCTTTGTCCTTCATTGTCCAACTCTGACAAATAAACATTAGTGTTTTACAACAAATCAAATAATTCCCAGAAGTTTACAGATATGGAGGATATCGACATATATACATCGCACACACACACGATACATCAAATATACATACATATATCATATAAGTATATAGATATGTATTATACATACACACATCAAAACATTAAAGATCAGCTATCTGAAGCCCTCTCAGCATGCCCATTTTCCCTCAATTAGAAAAAAAAAAAGCTCTCATCATTCCCTTGATCCTCAGCCTAATTCCAGAACCCCCTTTAGCCCCCATCTCATTATCCAGAAAAATCAGATTATCTATTCACTGGAATGACCCACAACTCAAAAGAAAGCCAAATCAGAACTACTGAAATGAACGTCAAAAATTGATACCAAAGGTTTCAATTTAACGACAGGACTCCCTCAGTTACAAATGGATGTACGAAACGAAGTTCAATCAACAATTTTAGCTTAATGATAATTTTCACAACAAAAATTGGACTAAGTCCGATAATCAAGTCATCGTTAATCAACAAACGTCACTCATTATTTTACAGTTAAAAGTTGCAAAAATCTGAAATCAACACGTCATTCATTTATTCCTTCATCAGCATTCTGCTGAGCGTCTTCTGTGCACCAGGCCCTGCTATCAGGATTCCTTCCGCATTATAGGAGGAGCAAAACACACACCACTCCCATCCTCAGGTTCTGTTATGCCCAGAAATCAGGTCTTCCACTAAACACTATATTCCAAATCTAAGAACACTGCTTACTGAAAGGCATATCACAATTCAATGTGCCACTAAGATACAAATTTTCAAAATGCTACTACAACACAATATTGAGATGTGAAGTTTTGTAAGATCATATTCTAATTTCAGTTATTATAATGTGAAAAAATATTTCTTAGAATCAATAAAATCACATTTTTTAATCTCAAACTCTAACTCTTCTACATTTTAAACAGCAAGTTGTGTTTTGATTTCCTTTGTAAATGTGTTTTGCCACAAAGTTAGAGAAAGTTTTAATCTCAGAATTGTCCTTGAGGGGAAGAGCCATATGACTCAACATAACAAATATGCTAGGCTGATTCTCCACCCCAACTTCATTCTTACATATTCTAACCTACAGAAAACTTTGGATATTCTTCACTTGGATTCAAAATTGCTAACATTTTTGCTACATTTGCTCATGTGCACCCATTCTCTCGATAGATAGATAGATAGTGTAGTATCTATATATAGAGAGAGCTATAGATATAGTGTGTATGTTTTGAGCTATAGATATAGTGTGTATGTTTTGTGTGGACAGAAAAAGAGGTACATATATATGAAAGTATACACGAATATACTTTTTCTTTGGCTGAACTACTTCAGAGTAAGTTGCAGACATGATGATACTTCACTCCTAGATATTTTAGCAGTTTCCCACATATTCATCATACTATTACCACACCCAAGCAATTAACCTTCATACAGTGATTATCTACTCCATCCCATATTCAAACTTCCCCAAGTATTTAAAAACTGCACTTTAATAGCATTTTTTTGTTTTTTGTTTTTTTTTTAACAAATCCAGGATCCAAGGAATGATCACATACTGCATTCGGTTTCATGCCTCTTCAATCTCCTTCAATAAAGAACCACTCCCCTGCCATTCATTTTTTTAAAGTTTTTGGTCTTCCACAACAGACATTTTTGAAGAGTCCAAGTATTTTGTAAAATGCCCCCTGATCTGGACTTGTCTGGCTATGTCTCAATGGTCAGATTCAGGTTAAAGATGTTGTCAAGAGCACATCCCAGATGGTATGCTGTGTACTCCTCATTGCGTCACATCTGGAGACACATCCCCCAGAAGACAGGGCCCTGTCCTGACTCCATCGACTGCAGTGCAGCTCCAAACCACAGGAGTCCGCGCCTTCCCCATGCCCAGATCCCAGCCTCACGTGAGAACAGACAGTCAGTTACCATCAGACATTTAGGGAAGCCTCCAGAGGCAGCAAGCAGGCTGCTGGCAGGGAGTGAGCAGACCTGGAGAGTAACAAATTCCGAGTGAAGTGAATGAGTGGAGGTTCCAGGAGGCCTGTCCCCACTAAGAAAAACAGAGCTGACAGGTAACTGATGAGTCAGACGATCTAGGAGATTTGCACTTCTACAGGAAGCCATTCTAGAAAAACCAAAAACTAAGCAAAAAAAAAAAAAAAAAAGGAATTATTAACTACAGGGGGTTATTTTTACATTTCAGGCAAACTTTCCTAAAATATTTTTTTTGCTAAAGGCATGATCTTCTATTTACTTTTCCCTTCCATTTTTACAATCATCCTCCTTGTTATTTGGTGACAATAAAAGAGTATTTCTTTATGAAAATACCTCACATGGTCCCAGTTGGGTAATTTTAAGTTGGTTAAGAGTGTGGGTTTGGAGACCTGGCAGTGTTACCTACCAGCTGTGTGACCCTGGCAAGCTACCCGCTGTGTGTCTCTGTACCTCAGTTTCTTCATCTTTGAAACAGGGGTAATAGAATGTACCTCACTGGATTGTGAGAATGAGATGAGTTAACACGTCAAATGTGTAGAACAATACCGAGTACATAATGAACGTTCAATATGTTTTTGCAGTCATAGTGAATATTATTCGTTTTGTAAGGCTACGAAGCCTGTTTGAACTTTAAAACGACTCAGCAGTAAAAATTCAGCTTTTATAGAAAAAGAATATGTACTGACTGACCGTGGGTTCATGAGATTATTGTCAGTAATTAGCTAGCCGAATTCTTGGTAAATATTCCTAACTGCATCTTAGTAAACCACAGTGCAACTGAGCCACCCACTGAAAGAGCAGAGACGTTCAGCAGCTCAAAAGCATCACTTCACTTCACAGTACTCTGCAATTTACATGGATGAGAGCCTATGAGAACGGAATGGTTTCAGGTGGAGTATGACAATACAATTCAACCAAATTATACAGGGAGAAGTATATTTTTCTTAAAAAAAATAACATCTATACAGTAGGCCCTTAGTAATTGTTGGTTAAATGCATGTAAAATTTACTGTACACAGTGGCCCTGTTATACTTTTTAAAATCCCTAACCCATTCCTGGATAACTGTCACCACTGGATACATTATTGTCCAAAACCCAAGGATGAAAGGCTATCTTACATTAAGTAGAAGGCACCTTGCAAGCCTACTTAAAGAGAAATGAAAAAAATCTGTCATGGGTTCCAGCTTATCTTTCTCTATATTTTCTACATTTCTCCTAAGTAACATCTTCATGAAAAAACAGCCAGCAAATCCAGAATCATCCTTTGATGGAATAATGAAATGTGAGGAACTGCAGGAAACAGGACTTATTTACAGTTTCACTTTACAGCTTCCTCACTGAGGCTCAGAGAGTGAATCACTTATTTGGAGTCCCAAGCAGGGAGCAAGTTCCGCAGCTCTAAATTCACAGGCCAGTGCTCTGCCTTGGGTGTACATTTAAAGACCGAAGCTTAATGTTCTTTTATTTGGTGTTTATGCCTAGATTAGATGTATTTTAATACTAAAGATGACCACATGTGCCTTTTTGATGTAAAAAAGAAGTCCTGTGAAATCCAAACATACTTGTGGGATCCTTTGACAACTTCATTTACTAAGGATCACTAATGGCCTCTAGACCAGG
>RJWK010037344.1:0-21312 GCA_004363435.1 Platanista minor | reverse complement strand
CACTGCGCCACCGGGGAAGCCCCTGGATTTTCATTTTTGAACCATCATTCTAATATGAAGGATGGGTTAGAGGTGGCTGCGGACTAGAGGCAGGAAAAGCAGCTTCAAAGAGTAGTAGTAGGATGAAGAGGAGGGGGTTGAGTTTAAGAGATTTTTTTGGAGGTAAAAATTAACAGAACTTGGAGAGTGGCTGAACTTGAGTGGAAGGAGTTAAGGACATTCTCCAGGCTGGGGGACTGGGTGAATGGTGGCATTGGTTTCTAAGAAAAAGGCTGCTGCCGCATAGCACAGGGAGATCAGCTCGGTGCTTTGTGACCACCTAGAGGGGTGGGATAGGGAGGGTGGGAGGGAGACGCAAGAGGGAGGGATATGGGGATATACGTATACGTATAGCTGATTCACTTTGTTATATAGCAGAAACTAACACAACACTGTAAAGCAATTATACTCCAATAAAGATGTTAAAAAAAAATAAATGAAAAAGGCTGCTGGAGGAGAAGCAGGTTTGGAGAAAAAAATATGTGTGTATATCCCTAGAAGCTGACAAGATTTATATACTGGGCTATTTTTTCAGCCCCAGCTTACCTTGTATACGTACATAATGGTACTTAAGTTCTCAGCCTCGGCTGATGCAGTCCAGCAGTCCCTGTTAAGATTGTTACTACTGATTCTCTCCTGAATCATTCCAAGACCATAGGAGCTTGAAAGCAGAGACATGTCCCATCTCAGAATGACTTGAGGTCCATTCTCCCCCAGGCCTGAGCCTTAGAATCTGGGGAACGAAATCAGTGTTTCTGCTTACTGGCCTCCAGGGGAATAGACAGGTGGTATAGCAACTAAGCTCTACCTGGCAGCAGTCAAGCCACTGGATCTACAGGGAAGGGTCTCTCCCACTCTACCCCGTTCAGAGTGTTTGTCCTCCCAACTTCATCACACAGAGCTCCCTCATAACACAGGAGCGTCTCCTACATTTCTGCTTCTTTCTCCTTCTGCCCTTACAGACTTCATGCAATAAAATATCCACACATCCTGTGCTCTTGTCACCTACAGGCTCCTTGTAGATGAAAAATTTTATTATTTCCAAAATTCATTTTTCAAGTTGCAAAGTCTTTCCCCATGTTAATGGAATTAATGATAATACCAAAAAATTCTGTGGCTCTTGCCTTCACCTGTGTAGCCCTTTTCAGCCAAGTATTTCTGAGGGTGTTCAGAGGGTGTTTCACATGTGCTCATAGGAGAGGTCCTCATGTTCTTTTGTCCTGACTCGTTGCTACAACCAGCCACCAATGCTGCTTCTGCCAGTTTCTTGTGTTTTTGGTGGGAATTATGATGCCTGTGCCGAAGGTACTGAATTCCCAATCTGATATGTGATAGTTAAGTGTGGGTGTCAATTTTGCTAGACTGTGGTGCCCAGCTGTTTGGTTAAACTCTAGTCTAAATATTGCTGCGGAGGTGTTTTGTAGATATGAGTAACCTTTACAAACAGTTGGCTTTAAGTAAGGCAGATAACCCTCCATGATGTGGGAGCCTCCTCCAATCAGTTGAAGGCCTTAAGAGTGAAAACTGAAATGAAGAAATTTTGCCTCAAGACATTGAAATCCTGAGTTTCCACCTGCTGGCCTGCCCTGTGGATTTCAGACTTGCCAATTCCTCACAATCAGTGAGCCAGTTGTTGAAAATCATTCTCTCTCTCTCCATCTCTAATATTGGTTCTGTTTTTCTGGACTAAGGGTACTCTGAACATTCTTAATTCTTGCGTTTCCAAAGAATTATGGCTCCATCTTCAGGGAAAAGGCCTCTTTCCTCCACCTGTGTGCAGTTTGTCCCTAGGGCCCAAAGTGACTGTACCCATGCCTCCCTGTCTCAGTCTCCCTGAAACCTTCATGAACACTTTTCCCTTAGTATCTCCCTGCAGCGCATCACTCTGTAGCACTCCATTACAGGTCCTAGAAGGCAGAGGGCCAGTATTCTTGCCTGTGGCTGAGACCACACCTGCCTTGTTCACCCATGTGTCCCCAGACCCCAGTAGAATACTTCATTTTTAAGGTATACTTTTTACTTGGGTAGTTGTAATGAAAGTACATTCTCTGTAATAGGTACCAAGTAAATATTTGCAGATTGATGCATTGAGACAGACCCTTCCTACCATCCCCTTTACTGGTCACTTTCTCTAGATCCAACAACCCAAATGCACATCAGCTTGTTCCAGTCCTGCCTATGACGACCAGCGTGCTCAGATCAAGTCCAAGTACTGCTTTAGGCTCTGATTAAGGGAGTGGGGTATGCAGTTCCCTTCCTCTCTGGCTGGAATTTATCCCCCATGTGCTCCCTTCCCACACTTCTTGGTCATGCAGAATCCAGCTCATCTGTCTCACTTTGCATTTTAATTATTTTTTTTTCCACCGATCTGTCTCCCCAACAAGAATGGAGCCCTGGCTTATGTATCTTTTCCTTCCCAGTACCTTAGACAGTATCTGGAGCTTCTTAGATGCTAAGATAATTTTTCATAAAGAAAGAATGGGTGGAAGTAAGGGAGGGAAAGAAGAAAGAGGGAAGGAGGGCTTCCCTGGTGGCACAGTGGTTGAGAGTCCGCCTGCCGATGCAGGGGACACGGGTTCGTGCCCCAGTCAGGGAGGATCCCACATGCCGCGGAGCGGCTGGGCCCGTGAGCCACGGCCGCTGGGCCTGCGCGTCCGGAGCCTGTGCTCCACAACGGGAGAGGCCACAACAGTGAGAGGCCCGCGTACCGCAAAAAAAAAAAAAAAAAAAGAAAGAGGGAAGGAAAGATGGAGTTGATTAGAGATGGTAAATTTCTAGTTTTAAGACAACCTCCACTCTCTCGGAATTGCATTTAGTTCTGTCACATTCTTCAGGTAACAAATGTTCTTCTAGCTGGTAAATGAAGTAGTTTGAGAGGCTGTTAGTTTGAAACTACTGGTGTAGTACGTAGAAGCTAACTTAAGACCTGAGAATAATCTGAGAGTTCAACTCACTGAACCACAGAACCCTAAACTTATTTCCTACACTCTCGGTCTGGATCAGACACTTAATGCTGTAATGGAAGATAATCATATTGCACGATATGCTTTGACTAATGAATGTGTGGGATGGCACTCCCGTGATGGCAGTGCACATGGCTTTAATACAGCTAAGTGGAACTGATGTATGTGTGCTGAAATCTAGTGTTAGAATTGTTGCATTTGCAGCCAGATTCTAGAGCCTCAGAATGAAGAATCCACCACAATTAGAATGTCAAATCACACTTCCCCTCTTCAAATTGCATTTCTAAAAATAAGATAATGAAAATATGTATTTGTGTGGGAGAGGGCTTATTGTAGAAAGCTGCAAATAAGATGCAAGGAAATGTCTGTGCTCAGAAACCCCATTCAGGAGGAGGCTTTCACTGCAGGGAGCTTCTGTGCCATGAAGAAAGCTGCATAATGTGCTCTGTGAACAAAAGGGTCACAGCCAAGAAAGCTGATTGCGTTTCTAAGCCTCTGGAATAAAAAGGGCATGCAGACAACATTGTTTTTCTGGTTAAGGCCAGTCTTTCCTTCTCCCTGTCATTGGATTTCAGACATTCTTTAAAGGGGCTGGGGAGAGACTTATATGGTCTATTAAACCTTGCTGAGGCTTTTAAACCTTTAAAGTGGTTCATTATTGAATACATTTGGTGGCCACTATGTAATCGAAAGCATCTAAGGAGTCCAAAGGATTACTCCCATACTTTCTTTCCCCCAGCTTCCTATTGTGCAGATAAAACTAAATATAGCAAAAAGGTTTAGGATTGTTACTGATGGCAAGGAAAAGAGTCAGCTGATTTGTGAGGTTCCTTCCTTTAGGAGGTTATTCCTTGACAATGAGAATTATTTGAGGTAATCTCTCTCTTTTGGAATGAAAGTATTAAGTGGAAGAAGAGGTTTGGGGGGGCACCTATATTCTTAAGGTTTAGTTTTTTATTTGGGGAGTTGTAATGAAATAAAGTCATTTTCAGACCCAAGAATAGGCTCTTGGATTGTTCTTTGTCTTCCTTTTTAATAGTTGATGGATTCTTAAGGATTATAAAATTTCTCTGACTCAAGTGAAGAGTAAGGAAACTATTCATTTGGAGCAAGGTGCAGGTAATGTTATTTTAACAGCTAAAAACTTACTAAGAGATAATCAGCGTACTAGGAATTGTCCATAAGTTGTTGAGCTTCTTGCTGTTCTGGGGATTACTGACAGATTTTTGAAAATGTAGGCTTTTCATTGCTTCCTGCATTTCAGTGTTGCTATTTCAGATTATTTTTCTTTCGCCTGAAAAAAATCCTTTTAGTAATTTTAGTTTTTAGTTCAGGTCTGCGAGAAATGTTTTCTTTCCATATTTTGGTTTTGTCTTAAAATATCTTAATTTTCCTTTTATTTTTGATTATCGAAATCTTGGTTGTTGTTTTCTTTCAACACTTTAAAGATGTCATTCCATTGTCTTCTAGTTTTCATCATCTCTCATGAGAGTTAGCTGTTTCTCTTACTGTGCTCTAAAATATGTCTTTTTTACCCGCTCTACTTTTAAGATTTTTAAAAATTTTCTTTGGTTTTTAGAAGTTTGATAGGACATAGCTAGATATAATTTTCTTCACATTAATTTTTTAAATTTAGGGTTCTCAGAACTCTTGAAACTATAGATGTTGTCTTTCATGGGTTTGGAAAATTTTCAGCCATAACTGAATACAAGTATTACTTTTGTTCTATCACTGTCTTTCTTTTGGCATATCAATTACATGTACGTTAGACTGATTTGTTGTTTGATATGTATTTATGCTTGTTTGTATTTTTTTTTTTTAACACTTTTCTTCTCTGTTCTTCAGTTTGGATATTTTAATGGACCTGTCTTCCAGTTCAGTAATTTTGTCTCCTATCATATTAAGTCCATCCAATAAATTGTTAATTTCAGTAATTGTATTTTATAGCTCTAGAATTTTTATTTGACTCTTCTTTATACATTTTAATTCTTTGTTGAAAGTCTCTGTCTTTTCATCTATTTAAATTTTTTTCTCCTTTAGTTTCTTGAAGTTATCGCTCATAGTTATTTTAAAGTTTCTTTTCTGTTAGCTCTAATATCTGGATCAATATGGACCTGTTTCCATATCTAGGTTTTCTTTGGATTTTTAGACATACTGTTCTGTATTTTGGCATGCCTAGTAGTTTTAAAATTAAATTCCAGGCATTGTATATAAAAACAAATTGTGGTGGCTCCAGATAACTTTATCTTCCTCTAGCCAGAGTTTACCTTTCTTCTGCTGGGCAGAGTTGGGGCTGTTTTTTTTTTTTTGAGGTACGCGGGCCTCTCACTGTTGTGGCCTCTCCCGTTGCGGAGCACAGGCTCCGGACGCACAGGCTCAGTGGCCATGGCTTACGAGCCCAGCTGCTCCGCGGCATGTGGGATCTTCCCGGACCGGGCCCCGAACCCGTGTCCCCTGCGTCGGCAGGCGGACTCTCAACCACTGCGCCACCAGGGAAGCCCCCAGGGCTGTTTCTTAATTCAAGTAAAGACTATGCTTCAATTTTGGTAAAGCTCATTCTACTCCTGGTTCACCCTTACTTCTAAGGCCTAACCTTCCTGAATGCTAAGGTGTTCACTGGGTCCCTCTCCCAGGCAGAGCCTAAACTCTAATCCTTTTCTCTTTAACAACTGAGATTCCTAAAAACTCTGCTCTGTTTTTCAGTTTATCTGCTTAGCTTCTAAGCCTCCTGGCCTTGCTTCAGAAATTGACATTTATATTAAGGGAATAGCTGGCTGTATATCAGGCTTAGTTCTCTATTCCTCTGTTTGTTATCAATAATTTGGCTCTTGAAGTTTCAAATTTTGTCTCTATACCCTTACAAGACAGTGAAAAATTCTGCTCATTTTTCTGTCCCTAGCAGCAGTGGCCTTCTGCCTGGGCGCAATCTGGATTTGCATTCTTTTGCTCCAAATCCAGAATCATGAAAACAGTTGTGCAATGTCAGTGTGTTTTCTAGTTCTTTCCTTCTCAGAATCTTGTCCCCTTGTGTTCTGCTTGTTTCAGCAGCTTGCTGACACCTTTAAATAGTTTTTTTTTTTTTTTTAATCCTGAATTTTAAGTTGTTCCTGAATATGTTGACCTACCATTCTACTGGATGTCTTTTGCAGGGAAGGACTGTTTGTGTCAGCATCTAAGACGTACATATTAGATACAGTTTGAGGCACGAGGAGTGCAAAGGCAAATAGAGTTGATAAATTCTTGGGGTAGTTTCTGTTCTATACAGGAATAGGGTCTTGTTATGGGTTGGATTGTATATCCCTCAAAAAGATAGATTAAGATCCTAACTCCCAGTACCTCAGAATGTTACCTTATTTGGAAATTGCATCATTGTTGATATAGTTAGTTATTATGAGCTTATACCGGAGTATGGTGGGCTCCTAACCCAATATGACTGCTCTTCCTATAAGAAGAGGGCCACGTGAAGACCCAGAGACACAGGGAGCATGCCCTGTGAAGATGGAGACATGAACTGGAGTGATGACTCTAGAAGTTAACAAATGCCAAGGATAGAGAGCCACCATCAGGATCTAGGCAGAGACAAGCAAAAAAATCTTCCCTACAGATTTCAGAGGGAGGTGCTCTGCTGACACCTTGATTTTTGACTTCTAGCCTCCAAAATTTTGAAACAATAAATTTCTGTTGTTTTAAGCCACTCAGTTTTCGGTACTTTATTATGGCAGCTCTAGAAAACACATATAGGCCCCTTGTCTTTAGAAGTCAGAGAAGCTACTCGAAGAGAGGAAGAATAATTAGGAAGTCCTGTGAGATAGAGAAGGGAGGTGCTGGGAGGAAGAGAGACAAGTTAGAAATGGTGGTTTAACACGGTGCTTTATGTTGTCAATAATGTTTATGACATTCTAACTCTTTGAGATATCTTAGAAGTGGTACTTAACTGATATGATATTTCTTGAAGCAACCAGAAAAGGGCTTGAGAGCACTGTCTAGGTAATTGTGAGACAAAACCAAGTTAAGATAAATGGGTGTCAGAGGGCAGAAGAACCCTGAAACTTCTAAGACTGTGGCATTCAGAGATGTCTTAGGGAGAATTTTGGAATTCTGCTGGCTCTGGGAGTTTTCTTCAGTGGGAGTGAGGAGGATTAATTTTAAGAAATTTTACCTTGAACCCAAGAGTCATGACTAGGAGTTATTTATATGTTCATGTACTCAAACTTTGCAGCATTTAGTTCCTTAATTAGCTATATTCTTGAGTCATGCTTTTGGAAGATTGCTTTTTTCCCTGGTTATTTTTTCAAACTGTGTCAGCTGTATTACTCAGGACAGGCTGGTGATGCTGCAAGAATAACTTCATCCTGAAATCTCAGAGGTTTTAACAAAGCCTATTTATTTTTTATGTAACATCTAACGTGGATAGTGATGAGGGGTGTTCACCATATAATCACTCAGGTACTCAATGTGATGGAGGCTCCACTATCTGGATCATCATCATTCACTATGGCAGGGAAGAAGAAAACATAGAAAATTGTGTGCCAGCTCCTAAACTCTTTGGTGGTCTGGGTAACACAATTACTTTTGCTTGTGGCCTGTTGACCAGAACTAGTCATATGATTCACTTCACTGCAAGGAAATGGAGAATGTATGGGAACACATAGAATATTTTTATAAGCATTATTGTCTCTGCCATTCCACCTTAACCAGTAAATGAGCTACTGTTATTATCCCCATTAAATAGATAGGAACACTTGAAGCATAAAGAAGTAATTTGCCCAAGGTCACACAGCTAGTGATCTGCAGAGACAGGACTCAAACCCCAATCTGAATTCATAAGCACTGTGCCATATTATATGGAGAGGAAACAGTGGTCAATATGCTTTGAATTTTGGCCTTCCTAGTGCTCCTCCCTCTGTCCCCCATGCAGTGGGCATTTCTTTATAGTATTTCTGATTCCTAAAGTAAGATGTCAAGAACTGTTGTGTGAAACATGTCTTCTGCTCATTTTTGGAAAATGAGCAAAACAGATTATTTTCTGTGAAATATTTCTTAACTAGCTGTCTTAGTCTATTCAGGCTGCTATATCAAAATACCAATAATTGGGTGGCTTAAACAACAAACATTTATTTCTCATAGTTCTGAGTGCTGGGAAGTCCAAGATCAAGGTGCCAGCAAATTCAGGACTGGTAAGAACCTACTTTCTCGTTTATAGTCAGTGGTCTTCTCACTGTGTCCTCAGGTGGCAGAAGGAGCTGGGGTCTCTTTTATAAGGAAACCAATCCCATTCACAGGGGCTCCACCCTCATGACATAACTATCCCCCAAAGGCCCCAAACTCCTAATACCACCACACTGGGGATTAGGTTTCAACATACAAATTATTGATTAGGTTTCAACATATGAATTTTGAAGGACACAAACAGTATATAGCACTAACTAGCTAAAACTGATCTCTCCTTGCTCTGAACCCTCATTACACTTGGACTGCATTGCACTAAGAAGGAATTGGGGGATTTTAGTTTTTCCATAATCCCATAATCCTGTAATATCTATTGGCCTCCCTACCATACATACAACACACACCCACACACACATACCTCTTTATTATGTGCAGTTGACATGTCCTCAATCTTATGCATAGTGCTGGGCAAATATGGATTTTTATTTCCCTTCTAAGCGGACCATGGCTCCTAAACCACTTCTGTGTAGAAATTTTGGTGCTACTATTCACACATTTGGGGATTCACTCTTTCCTTAAACAAGTAGTTTTGAGTTCATGCCTTGTGCTACTCACTGTGGGTGCAGCAAAGAAGAAGATGCATATAGTCCCTCTTTCTATAAAGTCAGGACCAATAAATACACAAAGAAGTGTATAATTACTTGTTGTAACCTTCCCATGGTTGATTTCCCCAACTTAACTGCAAATTTCTTGAAGGCATTAGGCACATCTTATGCTTGTTGGGTCCTTCCACCATGCTTGGTTGAACTCTCAGTAACTCTTGGTTGATTATTAATTATCTGACCATCTGGACCTGAGAAGAAATTCTAGGTCTTCTTGGCAGAAGGAGTTCTCTGAGCCCGACATATATTCTTACCTGGCTCCAGCGTTTTCTATTTTTCCACTTAGGAAGATGCTCAGGTTTTTGAGGTTGGTTTTGATGTGGTCAGAAGTTAATTTATTCTATTACAGAATCTGTGTTCACCCATGAAATTCAAAGTATTAGACTGGAGTCAGAAGTGCTATTTTCTGTAACTGACTAAAGTTAAGCAGGTGAGTAATATGGTTTCTATGCAGGTAACACCGCTGAGCTAGCACAGTGCTGGCTCCATCTTAGAGACCTCTGAGCAGGAACTTGTTTAAAATAAGCTACAGGGCTCTTTTAACCAAGTTAAGTTTTTCCCTACTTTCTGACCCCCGAATAGAGCAGGTTTCATCTTATATTCCAAGGCGACATCACTTGTGTTATCACACTTGGGACTTGGTTAAAGGAACTTTTATTGGACTACAGCCTCTCATACTGCCTGGACTTGTCTTGTTACTTAATAAGGTTAAGGGCTGCATTGATCTTAAAGTGACCACACAGCCCCAGACCCAGCACCCTGCTGAGAATAAAGCTGAAGCTTTGGCAGAAAGAGCTGTGCCTCTTAACTGAGAGAACGGGCTTATAGAACACCCTGGAAAGGAGGAAGCTAGCAGGAAGAAAATAAGGTCACAACCTTCACCATTCTCCTTTTTATGCCAACCAATTATTGATATAGTTTGAGTGTCTTCGTTGAGCAAGGTGTTTTCCCCTTACATTATGCTGCTGAGACAAAGGCGTGTTTCCTATATGTTCGCACAGATCACTACATTAAAAGCAAAGCCTCTTTTGCTTTTAAATTAGGGGTATGTCCTGGTAAAGGAAGCAGTTGCCTCCCAGAATGTGAGAATCACTGTTGCCAGCATGTTTTTTAATATGAATGGGGGACTAAATAGAATATGACCCAGTAAGCAGTTTTTATGCTCAATTTGTGGTTAAGACTGTTTCCATTGTCAAGAATACAAATGGAAGTCTATGATGCTTTGTTAACATTGTTTCATGTAGGCAAGAGTCAGCCTGTAGATGTGTTGTTAAAATAAAAATCTGAACTACCTGGAGAAATAGTTTATCTTCTAATTTACTTTACTGTCTTAGTTCCCTGTGACTGCTGTAACAAATTACTGCACATTAAGTGGCTTAGAACAATGCAAATATATTGTCTTACAGTCTGGATATCAGAAGTCCAAAATGGGTCTCACTGGGCTAAAATCAAGGTGTTGGCAGAATGCTTTTTTTTTTTTTTTTTTTTCCTGAAGGCTCTAGGAGAATCTGTTTTCTTGCCTTTTCCAGCTTTTAGTGACCATCCCTGTTCCTCCATCTTCAAAGCCAGCAACATTAGGCCCAGTCTTTCTCACACTGTCATCTCTCTGGCTCTTCTGTCTTCCTCTGTTTGTTTTAGAGGACTCATGATTACACTGGGCCCACCTGGATAAACTAAGGCCCTTGCCCTAATTAAGGTCAGCTGATTTGCAACTTTAATTTCATCTGTAATCTTAATTCCCCTTTGCCAAATAACCTAATATATTTTCAGGTTCTGAAGATTAGGCTGTGGATATCTTTGGGAGTGCCATTATTCTGCCTACCACAGGAATTAGGAGGTCTTTGTTGTCTTTTAAAATCTGATTTTGATAATTCCAGGGCCTACACCCTGGTTGTGGGTTTTTATCTGTCAGATGTTTAAGAAAGAATCTTTAAATTTAGATCTTTCCAGAGTCTTCACTGGTCTCAATTCAGTATCCCTTTATAATATTCTCGATTTTGCAACTTAAGCAGTTAGGTACAGGCATTGATTACCAACCATTTCCTGAGGTTAGAAACTGCTGGAGAATTACTTATTGATTATGTATGACTATGACATGATTGTTTTTGCTTTATTGAAGGTCTGCAGTGATTTTAAGATACAATTAGTTCCAAACTTGTTTCTAATATGACTTACTATTCCCAGAGCACCATTCCCAATAGGCTGCTTCTTCTAATCTTCTCCCAGACACAGAGACTGGAAGCTTTGGTGTCATCTCTGATACTCCAAAGTGTCTGTTTTAGTTTCCAGGGCTCTAACACCCATGATACACCAGAGCCCTGATTGTTGCAATAGCTTCTAATCATCTGCCCTGATTCCAGAGTTTCACCCTTCTCTCACTCAAACAGGAAGAATTTTTCTAAAATATCAGTTTCACAAATCATTAATTTTTGTTCCATTACTTACTAGCTGTGTGACCTTGCAAAATTAGTTAACCTCTCTGTGAGGTGCAGATGAAATGGAGCTGATGTACAATGTCTTCCTCTAAGGTTGTTGTGAAGATGAAATGAAGTTTAATACATGGAAGGTGCTTTAAACAGTGTCAGGCATAAATTAAGTACTCAGCAAACATTTGCAGATATCATTATGATTATCACCAGTGTGCTTAAGATATCACCAATATGAACGCCTCTGCTCTTGTCTGCATGGTCTCTCTGGCCCAGTCACCTCCTGGGGAGGGACCGGCCTCTCCTCTGCTCGCTTCCTCTTCATCTTTTCCCTCCCTCCTCACCACCCACCCACAGCCCTTAGACCCAGGACTTCTTATCTGCTCTTGGGCAGGAGAGGTGGGAAGCCTTCCTTTATCTCACGAAGCCCTTTTACCTGCATCCCCTCTGGGCTTGAGCTTCTGAGACCTAAAACGCCAGACTTTGAACTTCAAAAAAGCTTCTTCTCTTCTTTTTTGTTCTGACAACACTTCCTGAGTTGGAAACTTCACTCTTTGGCTTGAATGGGGAAAGTACCAGAGTACAAATAAGGAAAATACTAGGAATCCCCCTAATCTTGCACACATGCATATACACACACACCCCAAATTATTAAAATATTATCTGGCTTAAAAAGTGTCTTGAATAACAACAAACGTGAATTAAGCTCTTTTTATGGCTGAGGCACTGTCTTTGGCTGTGCCATCTCATTTCTGGCTCCCCTTTCATGGGTCCCCTCCCTATGACCTCCACTTTACTCCCTGACCCTGGATTTGTATCCCTACCACTGACCCTTTGATTCTGCTGTTTCCCCTGTCTGAATTGATCTTCTCTTTTTGTCCATTTACTAACTATATCTTCTCCATTGTTTATGGCCCATCTGTAGCACTGAACCAGTCTAAAACTCATGATTCCTCTCTCAGCCAGGCACCGTGAGAGATGAGAGTGAAGTGAAAGGAAAGGATCTTGCCACTGAAAAGCTAACCAAGGAGATAAGACCAATGCAAGACACAATAGAGAAAACTCCACAGTACTGTAAAATTCTGGGGTAAAAATTATAATTGGTGCACAGGTGTCCAGAAGGCATAGGCAAATGGCCAATTATAATGCTAACTCGACACAGGTATAGAACTGACCACATCCTTCCATCCTCGAAGCAGTTTTCTGTTATGTGTTTATGAACCTGTTCCAGTTACTAGGTATAAATCAGTTCAGGAACTTTCCACTTTCAGCAAAGCTGATGTAGGTATATACGAAACAGGATTTACAAAACATTTTCGGTCATGATTATTCCCACCAAAAGGCTCACCATAAAATTTCTTCTAAGGAGCAAGGGTTATTTGCTAAATAGATTTAAAACATGATTTAATTTACAAAATGGTTTTGTTCGCATGGGATTTCAGGACATATGGCCATTCATTGCATTTAAATGAGGCAAACTTGTACTTACTTTACCAAATGACCTGGAGTTCCATGAGTTCATGCAGTTCCCCAATAAGCTTAATTCATTCCTGAGAATTCATCTGAATTTAAGTTTTGGTAGAAGGTATTAGTAAAGCATGTCCAAGAGATAATTAACTGCTCATATTCATCAATTCAGGTGCCCTTAGGGAAGTCTCACCTGCATCTTTACTCATTTATGACCTTATTTATGAAAAATGAGTCACTACAACGAGTGTTGGAACCAAAGAAAAGAGAGATCTTGAAATTTAGACTGGTTCAGTTTCTAGAGCACGGGTTCTTAAATGAGATTCTGAAATCATGGATGAGTTGTAGTGGAGTTCTCAAGCACTGGAAATTGTAAGCCAAAAGTTGTGTGTATATATGTTCTTTTTGTGAGGAGAGCACCATAGCTCTGATCAGATTTTTCAGAGAGATCCGTGACATCCTTCCCAAAAGCTACGCCTTATTCCCCGTGGCTGAGCTCTAGGAAGTTTCATGAACCAACGTGATTTCTATCACAATCTTGTATATCAAACATACCTAGAAACAAAGTCAACTAGGCACCCGAGCTCTCAGCTCCCTTTGTCTTCCCTCCTTCAGCCTTCCTTACACTGGCGTTGACATTTGCCTCTTTGGGTTCTGAGAACTTGACTTTATATCGAGTTTCATTAAATACATTTTCCTTAGTATGGTCAAATGACAAAGCTAAAACCATTTAGTATGAGTTTGATGAGTTTTATTCAAGGGAAAACAATCGGTGCCTTGGGGGAGTACAGTGCCTACCCAGCAGTGGAGTGCTCTTCCCGAGGGGTTTTGGATAAGAGCAAGTTTTATTTTGAGTATTAGAAGAGGCAACGTGGAAACAGGGCGTGATTGGCTAGGAGGTTGGGGATTGCCTTATAAGGTGAGCCGGTCCTATTTTCTAGCATGAGATGAGCTCCCTAAAGCTGAGTTGGAGGATTGCGTTTGGTGTTATGTTTCCTTAACAGTGAGTCATCTACCGTAAGCGCAGGCTGATTTAGGTTTAGGTTTGTGACATGGCCTGGGCCACTGGGGCGGCCTTCGTGTTGTAGGTCCCAATATACAAATTAACTTTATCAATGTGGATTTTGTACTTCATGAGCATGAGTGACTTGAGAAAGGGTCACCACATTGTCATCCTTGCAGTTGTCTATTTGTTGTGAGTTGTACAAATTTCTCTTTCAGAGCAGTCATCTTGTTTTTGCCAGGGATATATCATAGGCCACGGCCCTTTTGATGGATATCTACTTATTCACTGAGTGTGAGATTATCTGTATCACTTTCATTAGTCTAGTTTGACTGTAATGTAATTTTTTCTGCATTAAAGTTTGAATTACTTAACAGGATACCATTTGTATTCCTTTTTGTGAGCATTGTCTCAGTCATTAGATAGAAAATAGCTCCATAAAAAACCTAAAAAGGATCAGGGGAACAACCATATTGCAGAATAATTAATGAAGGAAAAACACCTTGTTAGGTTATGTTATGAAAATGAATGAGCCCATTGTAATGGGATTTGATGTTGTTTTAACATAAACGCCTATCAATTTGGAGAATGGAAACACAAAATTCTTTCCCACTGAAATTGATTGTAATATCATCTTGAGAAATAGCCCTACAGATTTCTTTCCGGGAACAAATTACTCTCCAATAGATTAGTGTAATACTATTTTGTTCCTTTTCTGTCTAGAAAGACTCTTTTCCAGTGTTTTCAGACCTATGACTGTATTTACCTCCTCCAGTTTTAGGGAAATTGCAGTGTGTGTGATGACCATTCTTTCTTTTCATAGGCAGGTGACTTTTTTCTTGTTGTTAAAAAAAAAAAAAAAAAAAAAAAAAAAGCAGCTCACACTGTAAACATGGGTACCAAAGGAAAAAAGGCAGATCAATGATTGCCTTACAGAAGTTCAGGTAAGATAAGTTTCCTCTTACTGTAGAATGTCGCAGTTTTCATCAGCATCAGCTAGAATGCCAAAATACGTATGTAAATCTATTGGACTGTGAGTGTGTGTGTGTGTGTGTGTGTGTGTGTGTGAGTGTGTGTGTGTTGTATGTGTTGGGAGTGGTTAACTAAGCAGGATATTGGGAAGAAGCAGAACGATTGCTATTGGCCCCGCGGTGCTGCAGGAGGATTTTGATAGATGCTGTTTACTGTTGTCAAAGATCTGACTGAAGCCTTCTGGAGAAAGGTCATGAGTGATGCCCAACAAATCACTTTTATGCTGTAGCTGATGTGAAAGTCAAATGGAAATTGTTTTTTAAAAGTCTATCAGAGCAGAGCTCACCGTAAGTCTGGATAAAATAACTTTCCCCAAACTTATCCGTTTACGGGCTAAAAAGCCATGACCAAGAGTAATGGAAATCATGAAAGAGAAAAGATCTGGCTTCAGGAAACAACGGTGGGAATACGGGCCTGGAAAAGAAATGTTTTTCAGGACAGTGCAGGCTTTCCAGAGCCAGAACAGCACGGCCCCCTTCAGCTTCACCTCAACGATGTGGACACTTAGCACAGAATGCTGTCCGCGCCACTGGACCAAGCCTGCCAGGCGGTGACTGCTAGCTCAAGCATAAAGACCTAGGGAATTGAAGTCCGTGATTAGGAAATTGAAGAGGCTGAAAACTTGAGATTTCCTGTACTTAGCTGGGGGGACTTATGAGAGATTTGATTAGAATGCACACTGAGAGGCCGGCTCTTTTGTCTCTCCTGCTCTGCATTGGACTGAAGTGGTGGGGTGCATTCCAGCGCCCTTATTGGATTTGTCTCTGAAGATTTAAAGCATTCAAAAGTGAAATTCCATTGATCTGAAAGGTCATGAGGGGCAGGAGTGCGCATTACAGGTTTAATTTCCAGTTCTGGGTGACTTCTTAGTACTTTACCTCCTTGACTCAGTACCTCATCCATAAAAGTGAAGGAAGTGTTAAAGAAAAAGAAAAAGAAAAAAGTAAAGGAAACATTCCTGAGAAGCAATACAGGAGAAAAAAAGTAAACATGATCAATGCTTCTAAAAGAAGTTAGTAAAAATATTCTTATTATTGTTTCTACAGCCAAAAGCCTGTAGAACTTACTACTATAAATAAAAAGCAAAAATAAGACAAGAAATTGTGTGCAGTAGTTAATTATGGGTAATGTGAACACAAGGTATCTTTTAACAGAGAGGAGAAAGTTGGGGCTCTACCAAAGCACTGGAGCCATACAATGAAATCCACGTATCTAAGAGGGAAAAATAAAAGAGGGAAAGACCAGACCAAATTGGGTCGATTGGAACACCAAGCAACAGTCCACTGAGGGTGAGTTGGGTGCTCCTGACAGGTGTGTGGCAAGATGTGAGCATGTTAAATGTGGCTTCTGTGCCTCTGGGAGCCCTGATGACAATGAGACGCTTTCCTCTTCACCACTGTGAACTCCTTCCAAGTTAGCCCGTTGATTAATTCTGCCAATTTCTCGTACTGCCAGAGTTCTTTTGATTTAGTGACATTTTAAATCCATCTCCTGTGTTTTCTCCCTCCTTTGGTCTAAAGTTAGCATAACCAGATCACTTTGATGTATAGTTGCCCTGTGCTTCTGAACTTCAGAATCTCAGGGGGAGCCCTACTTGTGGTGCATCTGACTTTCCTAATACAGAAGAAGGCGGAGCTGAAGAGCATCTATAATGGAAAACACTTTACACAGTAAAGATGAATGGCCCCACTCTCTCCTAGGTCACATTGCATAGTTAACATCAATTTCATACTCCAGCCTTCTCTCTTCTCTCCATTTGGTACTTTCACACCAGGATTCTTTCCAGTCATTTCCAGCGAAATCAGTTCCCACACTGGTGATGGCACAGTACTGTTGACGTTCTAACAGCCTATTTATGACAGGGATATGTATTGTCAGAATGCTAGAGAAAAGGAAAAGGCAAGGAAAGAAGCTGTGTGTTACTCATAGTTATGTCCCTAATGCCTAATGTTCCTGCCTAAGGTGCCCAGCACCTTGCCAGGCCCATGTTAGGTGCTAAATCTGTATTTTTCTAGTGGAATAATTTCATCTATGGGTGACATTGCCAATGACCAAAATTAATGATAACTCCCAAGGTCCCAGAATCATCTTTTAAAACTGGATGTTTCTGATTTTTAGGTGGAAAAGATATTTATGTTCTGTTTGTAATTAGCACCTAAGTTAGGGAAAGCTACACTCCAGTTTGCGGGGTTCTCTCTGTTCATTCCATGTTTCTTATTGGCAGTTATAAGTAATGGGGATAATTTCCTGTCTTGATTTGGTCAGTAAGAATGTCAATACTATCTAATGTTACATTTTCTTTCCTGGGCCTTCCTTTTCATTTTTAATAATTGCTTCCATCCTGCCAGCTTCTTATACCGAGGACTTCGGAGTCATCCTGTATTTCCTTTTTTCCCTCACTCCCACATCCAGTGAGTAAGCATATATAAAGATATTTGTCTCCGCTTTCCAAATATCCAGAATATGACTGTCTCTCACTGCCTTGGGTTCAAGCCACCACTGTCTCTTGTCTGGATGGTCACAGTGGCCTCCTAACAGGTCTCCTATAGACTTCTCTCAGCACAGCAGCCAGAGTATTCCTTAAGACCCTTGTAAGTCAGATCTTTAAACTCCTCTGCTCAAAAACATTTCTGGCTTCCCATTTCACGAGGAGTAAAAGCCAAAGTCCTTACAGTGGCCTCAGATCTGGTCTGTGTCATCTCTTGCACTTCATCTTGGACCTCCTTTCCCTCCCATGCTTCCTCCTGCCGACCACACTTGCCCTTACAGGGCCATAAGCATGCTCTCTGCCCTGCACTCAGCATTCCCGCCATGCAGAATGCTCTTCCCACACACATCTCCACCGCTGGCTCCCTGACCTCCTCCAGGGAGTTACTCAAATGTCACCTTCTCCAAAAGTCCTTCACTGACCACTCTATTTTAAATGGCTCCCTCTTGACATTCCTATTCCATTTTTCTTCATGTCACTTAACGTCATGTGACATTCCTGTATTTTCCTTATTTATCGTTAATTGTGGGTCTCCCCCACCAGAAGGTGAACTCCTTACGACCTGAGGTCTTCATCTGCTCTGTTCCCTGCTGTGTCCCTAGAACTCATCAGGGAGCTGACTCATTAAATACTTGCTGAATGAATGAATGAACACTTTCCTAGTGTTTGGACCAAGCTGCAATGTTTATCTCGATTACTCCAGCTTTTAACAAGCCAAGTAGAGTGATTTGTTCTATGATAGTGCTTAATAATATGATTTAATATGTATTTAAAAGTAGATGACAGAAAGAAGCTCCACCAGACCTGTACTCCTCTACCGAATGTAGCTCTGTGTGTAATTAGTTTAAGCTTCATGTGAATCAAACTTATTGATTTAGAATTGCATGCTTCTTTATTGAATTGTCTTTAAAAAATTATTGGTACTCCATTACCTCTCTGAGCCCATCTACTCAGATTCATCATACTTAGAAATCTAGAGGGACAGTCACATTGCCTGGCTATTGGGGAGAAAAAGATGCAAGTGGTTAGGAAAGAGGTAGAAAATATGGTGATGGCAATACACAGGGGGAGGAAACCAGCTATAGTTGATTATTTATGATATATAAGGGACATTTCAATGTTTGAAAATTATTACAATGTGTAACCCTGGAAAATGTTAGTTAAATCATCATGTCAAAGGTGAAGTTATTATGAAAAGGATGGTGCAGTCTTTTCTGAACATTTATTGGCCTTGCTGACCAACTGGAGAAAACTGTAACAGTAGTTTTCATAAACAATAGTGACCAGGGATTTCCCTGGTGGTCCAGTGCTAAAAAATCTGCCTTCCAATGCAGGGGATGTGGGTTCGATCCCTGGTCGGGGAACTAAGATCCCACATGCTGCAGGGCAACTAAGCCCGTGCGCTGCAACTACTGAGCCCACGTGCTCTGGAGCCCACACGCCACAACTAGAGAGAAGCCCATGTGTGACAACGAAGGTCCTGCGTGCTGCAACTAAGACCCGACGCAGACAACAACAACAAAAAAAACCAATAGTGACCAAGAAAAATAGACCTCTTAAAGAGCTGACTGCCCTTGAAATCCCATTAAAGTACCAACTGCATTCCAGAGTCCATTCATAAGCCTGATTAATGGCATCCTATTTCAGTATTAATGAGACAACTCTTTGACACGGTCTTTGGCTTTGTAACAACAAAATATACAAAGAACAGTAAGATGTAAAAAATAAAAATAGACAGTGCCCGTTACTCAGCCCATGAAACTTTGAAACCACTTGAGTTTTCTAGCTGAAAATGCTTTAGTAGAATTAATTACTCATGTGAACTGATTTCCTTTTACCTTTAAATTATTATAAACACATTTATATATTTATGTTTATGTGGGTGTTGGAATAGAATCAAAGATGATAAATACAGTAAAATGCTTTATTTGGAATAGAAGTATTATTAGGTGACCTTCTACATTCGGCTCAGTCAGAGGTACTTTTATCTTATTTAACCCATAAAATTATCTGGATACACAGTATTTTTGGAAGTCCAATTTAGCTTCCTTTATAAAACACTAATTTAAAGGGCTTATATCATGGCAGTCTAGTAATTTCCCCCTTATTTAAAATAATGCTAAATTTGCTGGTTTTAAAATATGATAAAATAGCTATAGTGAAAACAGGTATTAGAGGAATACTTTTTTTTTTCCATCTTTCTAAATTTTTCTAAGTTTTCCATTCACGTTATCACCAATACTGGGTCAGGTTTATACCTGCCCATTATATTTTGCAGCTTAGGGTTCAATGGCAGTTAGACACTTGTCCCCTCCATCTAAATGACTACGTCTATATCACAAAATGTGTGACAGCAATGGAGCTGTGCATAGAAAAGACTGATAACCTTATTGACTACCATTGCAAACCCTAAGAGATAGTGTCACGTTTAGTATTTGAGGAGAGAGAAAGGGATGCTATTGGATGGGTATCAGAATACGTAGCCATTTGAAGCCCACTGAATTGGTTTTCTTCAGTCCATTTTAATTTCCTTACAATGATTTTTATAAACATTGACAAGTAGAGCCTGTGCCTTTGCAGGGGTGAATTTTTCTCTTTGCAAAACAAAAATAGTTTTAATGAGGTTGTTCTTAAGTTGAGACAAAGGGATGCCAAACAGCTGAGGTTCTAACCCCATCTTTGCTACTTACTAGCTCTGTGACCTTGGGCAAGTAAATTAATTTCTCTTTGGCATAGTTACCTCATCTGTAAAATTGGGACATTAATTGCATCTTCCTTAAAGTCTTGATATAAAGATAAAATGAGAAAATGTATTTAACATGGTTAGAGCAGTGCCTGAAAAATAGTAATCTCTATTGAATGAATGAATGAATGGGCTTTGGAATCAAACATATCAGGGTTTGAATCTTTGTTCTAATTATTAGACATATGATCAGTTATACAATCTTTCTCAGTTCTGTTTTCCTCATCTGAAAAATCAGGGAAATCATTTCTGTCGCCTAAGGTTGTTGGGCAACACCAAATGAAATTATATTTTTCACGATTAGAGTGGAAAATCTATACATTTAATTCTCTACACTGTTAGGAAAGTATGGGAAAAACGTTCATACTCTATTAGCAGGAGTATAAATTGGTGCAGCTATTTTGAAGGACAATTTGGCAATATTTCTTATTCATTTAAATGTATGTACTTTTGTCCAGCAATTTTACTTCTAGAAGTTTATGTTATTGATAAATAAAAATACACGTGTGAGGAGGAGCTTCAAGATGGCGGAAGAGTAAGATGCGGAGATCACCTTCCTCCCCACAAATACATCAGAAATACATCTACATGTGGAACAACCCCTACAGAACACCTACTGAACGCTGGCAGAAGACCTCAGACTTCCTAAAAGGCAAGAAACTCCCCACGTACCTGGGTAGGGCAAAAGAAAAAAGAAAAAACAGAGACAAAAGAATAGGGACGGGACCGGCACCAGTGGGAGGGAGCTGTGAAGGAGGAAAGGTTTCCACACACTAGAAGCCTCTTCGCGGGCAGAGGCTGCGGGTGGCGGAGTGGGGGAGCTTCGGAGCCGCGGAGGAGAGCGCAGCAACAGGGGCATGGAGGGCAAAGAGGAGAGATTCCCGCAACGGAGGATCGGCGCCGACCGGCACTCACCAGCCCGAGAGGCTTGTCTGCTCCCCCGCCAGTTCGGGTGGGGCTGGGAGCTGAGGCTCGGGCTTCGGTGGGAGCTCAGGGAGAGGACTGGGGTTGGCGGCGTGAACACAGCCTGCAGGGGGTTAGTGCACCACGGCTAGCCGGGAGGGAGTCCGGGAAAAAGTCTAGACCTGCGCAGGAGGCAAGAGACTTTTTCTTCCCTCTTTGTTTCCTGGTGCGCGAGGAGAGGGGATTGGGAGCGCTGCTTAAAGGAGCGCCAGAGACAGCTGCGAGCCGTGGCTCTCAGCGCGGACCCCAGAGATGGGCGTGAGACGCTAAGGCTGCTGCGGCAGCCACCAAGAATCCTGTGAGCGAGCACAGATCACTGTCCACACCACCCCTCCCGGGAGCCTGTGCAGCCTGCCA
>RJWK010037343.1:0-21312 GCA_004363435.1 Platanista minor | reverse complement strand
TTTTTTTTTTTTTTTTTTTTTTTTTTTTTGCAGTACGTGGGCCTCTCACTGTTGTGGCTTCTCCCGTTGTGGAGCACAGGCTCCAGATGCGCAGACTCAGCGGCCATGGCTCACGGGCCCCCCTGCTCTGCGGCACGTGGGATCTTCCCGGACCAGGGCACTAGCCCGTGTCCCCTGCATCGGCAGGCGGACTCTCAACCACCGCGCCACCAGGGAAGCCCCAGCAGATTCTTTTTAGTCATCAACTTTATACACATCAGTGTATACATGTCAATCCCAATCGCCCAATTCAGCACACCACCATCCCCACACCCCCACGGCGTTCCCCCCTTGGTGTCCATACGTTTGTTCTCTACATCTGTGTCTTAATTTCTTCCCTGTAAACTGGTTTATCTGTACCATTTTTCTAGGTTCCACATACATGCATTACTATACGATATTTGTTTTTCTCTTTCTGACTTACTTCATTCTGTATGACAGTCTCTAGATCCATCCACGTCTCAACAAATGACTCAATTTCGTTCCTTTTTATGGCTGAGAAATATTCCATTGTATATATGTACCACAACTTCTTTATCCATTTGTCTGTCGATGGGCATTTAGGTTGCTTCCATGACCTGGCTATTGTAAATAGTACTACAAAGAACATTAGGGTGCATGTGTCTTTTTGAATTATGATTTTCTCTGGATATATGCCTGGTAGTGGGATTGCTAGGTCATATGGTAATTCTACTTTTAATTTCTTAAGGAACCTCCATACTGTTTTCCATAATGGCTGTATCAATTTACATTCCCACCAGCAGTGCAAGAGGGTTCTCTTTTCTCCACACCCTCTCCAGCATTTGTTGTTTGTAGATTTTCTGATAATGCCCATTCTAACTGGTGTGAGGTGATACCTCATTGTACTTTTGATTTGCATTTCTCTAACAATTACTGATGTTGAGCGGCTTTTCATGTGCTTCCTGGCCATCTGTATGTTTTCTTGGGAGAAATGTCTATTTAGGTCTTCTGCCCATTTTTGGATTGGGTTGTTTGTTTCTTTAATATTGAGCTGTATGAGCTGTTTATATATTTTGGAGATTAATCCTTTGTCTGTTGATTCATTTGCAAATATTTTCTCCCATTCTGAGGGTTGTCTTTTCGTCTGATTTATGGTTTCCTTTGCTGTGCAAAAGCTTTGAAGTTTCATTAGGTCCCATTTATTTATTTTTGTTTTTATTTCCATTTCTCTAGGAGGTGGATCAAAAAAGATCTTGCTGTGATTTATGTCAAAGAGTATTCTTCCTGTGTTTTCCTCTAAGAGTTTTATAGTGTCCAGTCTTACATTTAGATCTTGAATCTATTTTGAGTTTATTTTTGTTTATGGTGTTAGGGAGTGTTCTAATTTCATTCTTTTACATGTAGCTGTCCAGTTTTCCCAGCACCACTTATTGAAGAGACTGTCTTTTCTCCATTGTACATCCTTGCCTCCTTTGTCATAGATTAGTTGACCATAGGTGCGTGGCTTTATCTCTGGGCTTTCTATCTTGCTCCATTGATCTGTGTTTCTGTTTTTGTGCCAGTACCATATTGTCTTGATTACTGTAGCTTTGTAGTATAGTCTGAAGTCAGGGAGTCTGATTTCTCCAGCTCCGTTTTTTTCCCTCAAGACTGCTTTGGCTATTCGGGGTCTTTTGTGTCTCCATACAAATTTTAAGCTTTTTTGTTCTAGTTCCATTAAAAATCCCTTTGGTAATTTGATAGGGATTGCATTGAATCTGTAGATTGTTTTGGGTAGTTTAGTCATTTTCACAATATTGATTCTTCCAATCCAATAACATGGTATATCTCTCCACCTGTTGGTATCATCTTTAATTACTTTCATCAGTGTCTTATAGTTTTCTGCATACAGGTCTTTTGTCTCCCTAGGCAGTTTTATTACTAGGTATTTTATTCGTTTTGTTGCAATGGTAAATGGGAGTATTCCCTTAATTTCTCTTTCAGATATTTCATCATTAGTGTATAGGAATGCAAGCAATTTCAGTGCATTAATTTTGTATCCTGCAACTTTACCAAATTCATTGATTAGCTCTAGAAGCTTTCTGGTGGCATTTTTAGGAATATCTATGTATAGTATCATGTCATCTGCAGTGAGTGACAGTTTTACTTCTTTTCCCATTTGTGTTCCTTTTATTTCTTTTTCTTCTCTGATTGCCATGGCTAGAACTTCCAAAACTTGTTGAATAATAGTGGTGAGAGCGGGCAATCTTGTTTTGTTCCTGATCTTAGAGGAAATGCTTTCAGTTTTTCACCATTGAGAATGATGTTTGCTGTGGGTTTGTTGTATATGACCTTTATTATGTTGAGGTAGGTTCCCTCTATGCCCACGTTCTGGAGAGTTTTTATCATAAACGGGTGTTGAATTTTATCAAAAGCTTTTTCTGCATCTCTTGAGATGATTATATGGTTTTTATTCTTCAATTTGTTAATATGGTATATCACATTGATTGATCTGCATATATTGAAGAATCCTTGCATCCCTGGGATAAATCCCACTTGATCATGGTGTATGATCCTTTTAACATGTTGTTGGATTCTGTTTGCTAGTATTTTGTTGAGGATTTTTGCATCTATATTCATCAGTGATATTGGTCTGTAATTTTCCTTTTTGTAGTATCTTTGTCTGGTTTTGGTATCAGTGTGATGGTGGCCTCATAGAATGAGTTTGGGAGTGTTCCTTCCTCTGAAATTTTTTGGAAGAGTGTGGGAAGAATGGGGGTTAGCTCTTCTCTTAATGTTTGTTAGAATTTACCTGTGAAGCCATCTGGTCCTGGACTTTTGTTTGTTGGAAGATTTTTAATCACAGTTTCAATTTCATTACTTGTGATAGGTCTGTTCATATTTTCTCTTTCTTCCTGGTTCAGTCTTGGAAGGTTATACTTTTCTAATAATTTGTCCATTTCTTCCAGGTTGTCCAATTTATTGGCATAGAGTTGCTTGTGGTAGTATCTTAGGACGCTCTGTATTTCTGCAGTGTCTGTTGTATCTTCTCCTTTTTCATTTGTAATTTTATTGATTTGCGTCCTCTCCCTCATTTTCTTGATGAGTCTGGCTAATCGTTTATCAATTTTGTTTATCTTCTCAAAGAACCAGATTTTAGTTTTATTGATCTTTGCTATTATTTTCTTTGTTTCTATTTCATTTATTTCTGCTCTGGTCTTTATCATTTCTTTCTTTCTGCTAACTTTGGGTGTTCTTTGTTCTTCTTTCTCTAGTTCCTTTAGGTGTATTTTAGATTATTTACTTGAGATTTTTCTTGTTTCTTGAGGTAGGCTTGTATAGCTATAAGCTTCCCTCTTAGAACTGCTTTTGCTGCATCCCATAGGTTTTGGATCATCGTGTTTTCATTGTCATTTGTCTCTAGGTATTTTTTGATTTCCTCTTGGATTTCTTCAGTAATCTCTTGGTTAGGTAGTAACGAATTGTTTAGCCTCCATGTGTTTCTGTTGTTTACATGTTTTCCCCTGTAATTCATTTCTAATCTCATAGTGTTGTGGTCAGAAAAGATGCTTGATATGATTTCAGTTTTCTTAAATTTACGGAGGCTTGATTTGTGACCCAGGATATGATCTATCCTGGAGAATGTTCCATGCTCACTTGAGAAGAAAGTGTAATCTGCTGTTTTTGGACGGAATGTCCTATAAATATCAATTAAATCTACCTGGTCTATTGTGTCATTTAAAGCTTCTGTTTCCTTATTAATTTTCATTTTGGATGATCTGTCCATTGGTGTAAGTGAGGTGTTAAATTCCCCCACTATTATTGTGTTACTGTTGATTTCCTCTTTTATAGCTGTTAGCAATTGCCTTATGTATTGAGGTGCTCCTATGTTGGGTGCATATATATTTGTAATTGTTATATCTTCTTCTTGGATTGATCCCTTTATCATCATGTGGTGTCCTTCCTTGTCTCTTATAACATTCTTTATTTAAAAATCTATTTTATCTGATATGAGTATTGCTACTCCAGCTTTCTTTTGATTTCCATTGCATGGAATATCTTTTTTCCATCCCCTCACTTTCAACCTGTATGTGTCCCTAGGTCTGAAGTGGGTCTCTTGTAGACAGCATATATATGGGTCTTATTGTTTTATCCATTCAGCAAGCCTGTTTCTTTTGGTTGGAGCATTTAATCCATTCACGTTTAAGGTAATTATCGATATGTATGTTCCTATGACCATTTTCTTAATTGTTTTGGGTTTGTTTTTGTAGATCCTTTTTCTTCTCTTGTGTTTCCCACTTAGAGAAGTCCCTTTTACATTTGTTGTAGAGCTGGTTTGGTGGTGCTGAATTCTCTTAGCTTTTGCTTGTCTGTAAAGCTTTTGATTTCTCCATGGAATCTGAATGAGATCCTTGCTGGGTAGAGTAATCTTGGTTGTAGCTTCTTCCCTTTCATCACTTTAAGTATGTCATGCCACTGTCTTCTGGCTTTCAGAGTTTCTGCTGAGAAATCAGCTGTTAACCTTATGGGAGTTCCTTTGTATGTTATTTGTCATTTTTCCCTTGCTGCTTTCAATAATTTTTCTTTGTCTTTAATTTTTTCCGATTTGATTACTATGTGTCTCGGCATGTTTCTCCTTGGGTTTATCCTGTATGCGACTCTCTGTGCTTTCTGGACTTGGGTGGCTATTTCCTTTCCCATGTTATGGAAGTTTTTGACTATAATCTCTTCAAATATTTTCTTTGGTCCTTTCTCTCTCTCTTATCCTTCTGGAACCTCTATAATGTGAATGTTGGTGCATTTAATGTTGTCCCAGAGGTCTCTTAGGCTGTCTTCACTTCTTTTCATTCTTTTTCCTTTATTCTGTTCTGCAGCAGGGAATTCCGCCATTCTGTCTTCCAGGTCACTTATCCGTTCTTCTGGCTCAGTTATTCTGCTATTGATTCTTTCTAGTGTAGTTTTCATTTCAGTTATTGTATTGTTCATCTCTGTGTGTTTGTTCTTTAATCCTTCTAGGTCTTTGTTAAACATTTCTTGCATCTTCTCGATCTTTGCCTCCATTGTTTTTCTGAGGTCCCAGATCATCTTCACTGTCATTATTCTGAATTCTTTTTCTGGGAGGTTGCTTATCTCCACTTCATTTAGTTGTTTTCCTGGGGTTTAATCTTGTTCCTTCATCTGGTACATAGCCCTCTGCCTTTTTATCTTGTCTATTTTTCTGTGAATGTGGTTTTTGTTCCACAGGCTGCAGGATTGTAGTTCTTCTTGCTTCTGCTGTCTGCCCTCTGGTGGATGAGGCTATCCTATAATTATATTTTAACCAGAAAAAAAGCAACTAAAAAAATGTTATGAATAGCTTTCATAATTTCTGATCCAAATACAACCCTAAATTACACAGCAATTTTCCTGTCTACATTATCACTACTTGTATGCATTTCCTGAAGGAATACCCAAGTGGCCTCCTTTTAAAAATATGAAAATAACGTGATTTCGTCAACTTTGTAGACAGAACCTAAAAAAAATGTAACCTATTTTTGATCATATCCTCCAGGGTAGATTGATAGATGGGTATATAGATAGAGGAGCTGAGAAAATATCTGAATAATTTGACAGACTCTAATTTCTCTTAAATGTTTACTATAGCTGGTTTATAAGCACAAATGGGTCCAATAATTCAATTTTTGGATATGTTTTGATATGATGGACCAAACTGAATAAATGTTACAAAATTATGTAAATGTATTCATAATTATATAATGTAGCATATGAAAGATTTGACAAACCAAATAGTGTGTAAACCAATATTGTGTGTAAATAAGAAGGAGAAAAGACTTAGCAACAGGGAAAATATAAAAAAGGGAGCTTATTTTGTTAATTTTTTTGTTTTTTTGGTACAGCTATCTTTCTAAGAAATATTACTTAATGTTACCTATAAACATTTAAGTAGATTAAGGAAATAATACAAATTATATTTCCAGGTGAAAAATATTAATAGAAAAGTCTTTAAGATTAAACATAATTTTAATGTATATTTATTGACATATAAATATATCTATTTTAATTGGAAATCATTAACTAATGACAATAGTTACAAATGCTTTGTATAAATACCTTTGACTTCATTTTGTCTTTTAGGTATCTACATGTTTTATCTCATTCATCATCATGCATTTAAGACATTTTCTGTCTTGTAAACCTTTTTATAATTATTTATTTAATGATATTCTAATTATAGATGTATAATTAATTTTAGAAAATTTAAGAAGAAAATATGTAAGAATGAAAGATTAAATGCTCACTCAATTTTTACTAGAAAAATAATAATTGTTAACAAGGTAAAATAGTTTTCCAGACATTTAGTGTGACTCCATTTCTTTCTCTAGCTGCTTGAATTTTATTTAAGTATACATATATAATATATTCAGTTATGGATATAGATATTTTATTACTTGAGAACTTGGAGTTGATCTTCTCATCCATCAAACTACTTTGTTCTCCTTATAGCACATGTTAAACAGCAGATAATCCCTTGTCACTTTTAAGCAGTGGAGTTATATTATCTGATTCACATTTTTATAAGATCTGTTCATCTGACCAACGAAAAATACACTGAAGGAGCCCATGAAGGCAAGAACAGAAACCAATAACGAAGCAAATCACATTAGACCAAGTGAGGCATCATTTTGCTTTAGACTGGCATGTGACCCTTGACATCTTTTATTTGTCTGTCTCTGATGATAATAGAGCCGATTCCAGAAACACTGATCATTTGTCCCTGTTGAATCAGCTACCACTTTCTTTATGGTCAAAATGTCCAAGTGATGTTGGCAAAATTCACAAAACATCTCACATAAAAATTCAAATAGACTCCTCAAAACCTCTTCTCAGAATTGATCTATACTGTCTAAGTAAAAAAAGCCCTTCAAGGTGTAAATCCCATAATAGATTATAAGGCTTGAGGTCTCATTAGCCCCTGTACTAGTCCCTGTAACACTCACATTTTACCTGTGAGAAAACCTAATAGCTAACAGTGGAGGTTTGTCCACGGCATCCCAGCAGTAAACAACATGATTGTCCCTCGACGTTCTGTTGTTCCTAACCCTCATATGTTACTAACCCTCATTCACACTGGAAGTAAATTCTTTACTATAATTGATTGATGCAGTGCATTCTTTAGTATTCCAGTTGATGAAGCTAGCCAATACCTTTTGCCTTCACTCAAGGAGAGAAATAATTCACCTGGACATAATGCCTCAGGGCTTTATTGAAAGTCGTTTTTATTTCTCACAAATCCTGAAAGCTGATCTGGATGACATAAAGTTTGCTTTTGGTCTACTTTGTGGCCATTTGTGGATAATTTGCTTCTTTGTTCTCCTTCTCAAGCCTCCTCACAGGAAGGCAGCATCCTCTTTATAAAGCTTTTACCTTAACAGAACATAAGTTCACCAAAAAAAAAAAAAAAAAAAAAAATGCAGTTTGCCAAAACCAGGTTTGATATTTAGGGCATCTGATATCAGAACAAGGTCTAAACCAAGATCCAGGTAGACTTCATGGTGTCCGAAGTTTCTCAAAATCCCAAACTAAGTGCCGAACACAAGGTTTTCTTGGGCCAGTTGGTTATTGCTGAAATTGGATTCCAATATTTTCTCTTAGGGCCAAAACCTGTGTATGTTTTACTCAATTATAACAACCTTGATCCAATTTTATGGAGAGAACCCAACGACATAGCCTTCAAGGCTTTAAAGGAGAGTTTGATAAACCCAATTTCATTTGGATATCCCAATTATCAGATTCTTTTTTCTTTTTTGTATATAAAAAAAAAGGGAATGCCCTTGGTGTTGTCACCTAAAAACACGGAGACCACCATGGACCCATAGGTTGTTACAGCCAGCAACTGAACACTGTGGCATGGGGATATCCCCCCTTTCCTTAGAGCCATTACTACCACTGCCCTTTTGGTTAAGACCACCAAAAAAACCATTGTGGAACCCCTTTAGCCATTTTTGCTTCTCTTGCAGTAGAAGCTCTCCTGAATCCTTGTCACACTCAACATTTCTCAGCCAGCCACCTCACCTCCTATGAAATCTTTTCGTTAACTGTGCCGCACATGACTCTTTCAAGTTGTAATGATTTGAACCCAACCACTCTTCTCCCCTTCATCACAGACAAAGTCCCTCATGCTTGTTTAATGTGATGGACCACCTCTTGACTCCTTATATTGAATTACAGAAAATTCTACTGGGTAACATAACTTTCTGCTGTTTAAGCTACTCAATCTGTGGTACTTTGTTATGGCATCCCTAGCAACCTAATACACATTCCATATAGCAATTCTTAACCCCATCAAACCTGACATTATCTCTCCCATCTTTGAATCTTGATACTCATGTCATGTCCTACCTTTACTATGGTAATGATAGTTATTTAAAATAAGCTGTGTTAATGATCTACAATTTAAAGAGATTTCAATTTCTATTTTCATAAGTAAAACAAAACATTAAATACATTAATTAGAAAGTTCTACTGCTTACAAATAGTAATTTTCAATCATTTTGACATACTAATAGCATCAAGTTGCTCCTTTCAACTATGAATTTCATTCAACAGAAGTAACAATATGCTATACTGGAGACTACTAAAATTAGACAACTTTTCTTTCCTGAAGGAGCTTAAAGCCTAGTTATTGGGTCAGACAGAGTAACCACTAGAGCCACCATTTTCTTTGTGTAGTGTTGAAGCACTTTGCCTTTGTCCTTAACCTATTTCTCCAAATTGTGAAATACCGAGAAAGAATCAATGAAAAGATGAATCCCACTCAATGGCCCAACAGACTTCCAGACAGACCTTTTGTCTTCCTAGAGGTGAGAAGTAAGCTGTACCATTGTTGGGTTAGTCAACCACACAGAGAGATGAGCTAATTTCTGAAACAAGAACTGAGAGCTACATATTTTATAATAATTCTATATTCATGTAAGTGAAGTTATTTAATCAGTTTACCAAAAATTATTCAGGATGACAGATCAAAATAATTCAATTCACCACATGACCAAACTGGAGTATGCTAATTTGCATACTCCAGGAAGATAATTATTTTTATATACAATTGATGATGAATTTATGTTATTTAAAAAATCTTGGCAGATTTTTCAAAAGGTGGTTTGGTTCTATTTTGTAAAAAACAATATTCAACTGAGACTTTTATATTCTGTCTTCTTAAATAATGAAGTCTTGAATTTTATGTTGAAATTAATGTTCAGAGAGAAAGAGATAACCTAATGAGTTATAGAAGGGGTTAGAAAAAGGTTGTAGCTAAATAATTTTTGTTTGGAATATGCTGACTTGTGTGTAATTAAAATCTCACCCATTGTATTCCATTAATCTAGTTTCTTGGGTATAATTGTACTTATGATTTAACAGTATTTAATTATTACTTGTATATAAGACCTATACATTTGTTTTTTTTACACAATTAATCTGAAGTGAATTGGTGTTAGTGGTGATATATTTTTTTTAAATCTGTATTTATAAATGAAATAAAAGCTTACTGCTCTCCCAAATTATGGTACAGGCATAATCCTCAACAATAAACCCCACTGATTGAAAAAATTAATTTTGCTATTAAACATATTCTTAGAAACATGCCATAAAATGGCATAAAAATAGCAAAATTACTTCAGGAAAATATGAATGTAAGCTTCTCTACTTGTAAAATAAGAGAGATGGAAAAGACAAACTCAAAAAAATCATTGTTTAAAATCTTAAGATTCACCAAGGTTAAAAAAATAATACACACACAAACACACACACACAACAGAATTTATAATATCACTCAAACTTTAATGTAAAAATATTCTATGATCGTGTATAAGTACATAGAAACACAAGGCATTTCTCTTTTTAAATATAGAAACATTAAATAGATATATTACTACATTTTAAGAATGGCAATTTTAGAAGTTTATTTCATCACTTTTTAAATTTTTATGATTTACTTTTCAAAGTATGTATGTTCCATAAAATTAAATAACCAGAGAAAGAATTTACAATAATATATTTTAGGAATTTGATAAATACGTATCATCTTAGCAAAAAAAAAAAGTGACAAAGACACCCATTTTTTTTTTTTTTAACATCTTTATTGGAGTATAATTGGTTTACAATGGTGTTAGTTTCTGCTTTATAACAAAGTGAATCAGCTATACATATACATATGTTCCCATATCTCCTCCCTCTTGCATCTCCCTCCCTCCCACCCTCCCTATCCCTCCCATCCACGTGGTCACAAAGCACCGAGCTTATCTCCCTGTGCTATGCGGCTGCTTCCCACTAGCTATCTATTTTACATTTGGTAGTGTATATATGTCCATGCCACTTTCTCACTTTATCACAGCCCACCCCTCCCCCTCCCCATATCCTCAAGTCCATTCTCTAGTAGGTCTGTGTCTTTATTCCTGTCTTGCCCCTAGGTTCTTCATGACGTTTCTTTTTTTCTTAGGTTCCATACCTATGTGTTAGCATACGGTATTTGTCTTTCTCTTTCTGACTTACTTCACTCTGTATGACAGACTAGAATGGCATGTCTCTTGTAGTGAAACTATCGCTTATTTTGTGACTTGCCAAAATATTTTTGCTTCCCAATGTGTATAATTTAGTATCTCACCAAAAAGTAATTATAATCTGGTATACTACTGTGCACTAAAATAATAAAGGAACACTTTCAAAGAAACTGTTAAAGTGATAATTACAGTGTTGAGAGAGGACTATGACATTTCACACTGAACTCTTAAGGTGCTGTATATGAAGATGCCAATCCCCCTACCTTTCTCTTTTGAAATCATGTGCTGGAGATCATTTTCTCTTGTAACATAATCCCTAGATAGAAGTCAGTTGATGCTGATACAAAAAAGGACACATTTTAGCATTGTTGAAGGCTTATCTGAGCTCCATAGATCCTAGTGCTTCACCTGATGTCAAATGTCAGATGCGGCATGTTATATTGACCACAGTATGGTTTAAAGAGCAGTTGTGAAATGATTATTTAGTAGGTATGTGTGTAGCCTGGAAAAAAATACAGAACACAGTAACTTGATCATAAAATATTGCTGTCAATACTTTTGATATCCAGGGGCATAGTGAGGAGATTGTGTTTTGAAGAAGAGTAAGATTTTCGCATTGCAGCTGTTCTTAAGACCTAATATTCTGCTATTTCTTGTCATCTCCTAAATGCAAATATATTGTAAAAATGTAAAGCCAAGTTGTAGAATTTAAGGCCACATAGATATATGGTTGAAAATTTCAAGGCTAAATGTAAACTTAATTGTCTTACATTAGTTGAATTTAAGGATTTTTTTTTAAAAGGAGTGAAATTAATTAAAATATCAGGGGAATTCTTTCTTGTTTTTGAAAATAACTGACTAATAGAGATAAACTATTTGGCCCTTTGGAGAAATTGTTTTCTATGAGTAGCACCTACATGGGGTGAAAAAGAAGAGATTTATAAGATGCTTTTTAGAAATAGAGTTTTTACTTTGGGAATAGTTCCAGAAATTTCGAGAGAAAAAAAATAGATAATAATGGCACTTTGAACACAATATTTTGGATAGTAAGATGATTTGTATTATATGTGTATATAATGAAATATAACTCATCTCTCACAGCCTTTTTAATTCCTTCATCATAAAACATCACTTTTTAATAATTAGTTGAATTTTAAAATATCTCTCTACCCAGACAGACCACAAATTTTAAAAAAACATCAAATATGTTTGTGTTGTTCATGCCATAATTTCGGAAACCAAGCAAAATATGTAATATAGAGTATGGACTCAATTCTTATTACTTTACTGGCACACCAATGAGTCTTAAATGCACTTCTTTCTAAAATAGTTAATTTTTGAGTTAATAGAAGAAATACCAATTTCTTTAAAAAAAGATAAACAGTGTTATGAAAATTATTTTATTTGAAATACGTGAGCAAAAGCAAGTGGAATATTTAAAAAATTATCAGAGCAGCAAACCTTTCACATATGTAGCTCTCTAAAGAGTAAATGACTTTGGACCTAATTTCAAGGGAATTTTTCATCCCTCAGTAATAAAATATTAAACAGAAAATAATTATGGTTTTCAAAGCATTTATCAATATCATATATATGTGTGAGATTATTTTAGTTTTTCACTGTTATGTTGTCTATCAGAGTTGTTTATTTTTATTTTTATAATATTTCTATTTTTTGTTGAACAAGCACTAATTTTTTTCTTGAGTATAGAGTGCCATCTAAATTCTTACATTATTTACACAGTTCCTGACAGTGAAATGAAAGAAATCGGCCTATTATTAATAATTATTATCAATATTTTATATTATTGTTATTAAGAATATCATTTTCTAAAAGAACATAAGTATGCTGTTTATCTATTGGCTTATATCTATAGCTACCAAAAAATGTTCTTTGGGAATTTATTCTATTTTGTTTTGGGGACCAAAGCCAACATTAAAATATGCGATGAAATTAGGAAAAAAATAGCCTAATACTTTTATTTTAAAATATTTGCACTATTTTACTATTGACCATAAAACACTAACTCCTGTTATAGTTTACATTTTTCCTTCACTTTTTTTTTGAAATATAATTTTAGTCTTGGTAATTTTTTAATTTTTTCTTCTCTGTCCATCCCAAGTTCTACTCATTATATTCAACTATGTTATTTTTCTTTTATTATTTTAACTTCCTATAGAAATATCTCATCACATATATATACACACATGTATATATTCAGTTTAAAATATGTATTGATTGATGTTTCATTCATTAAATATTATGAACCTATAGCATGAAAGATGTTGGACTAAGTTGAATATTTATATTGGTCTAATATCAATACTAGGTTGGATAGGGAATTTTTCCCCATGTCATTCACTCAGTATGAAACAGTTGCTAATTATTTGTTGAGCCCTTATGAAGTGTTTTGATAACTGAAGACACAGTAGTGAACATGACATTATATCACTAACCTAGTGATATGTGTATGTGTAAGGTACAGACAGGAATTAAAAGCAGAGTAAAGAGATAGTGAAGGAGGGCTAAAGTAGTTTAGATAAAGTGATCAGAGAACGCATTTGAGCAAAGATATGAAATAATAGATAAGTACATTTAAGTGGTAAGATGGTAAACTTAGTAAAGATTGATCTTTTATATAGAATATGTAGCAAGCACAGAGGCCTGATTCTTATTTGAAAAACAACATTACAAATAGTTTTTAAAAGAAAATATCACCAATATTAATATTAAGTGGCACATCTATGGGTCTTTTTAACCTTGTCAAAAATCAAGGTTCTTGATTCTTTTATGTAAAACTATGCTTCTTCATCATTTTTTTATCAAAGATACTTTTTAAAATCCTATTTTATCATGGCCTTTCCTCTGTAGAGTGTCCATGTGTTCATTTATGCATTATTCTCCTTATAGTATGGAGGGGATGTAGTCAAAACCCTGACTGCCAGACATAGTCACCAAGTTAGAAATTCCTTTTATTTAACTGAAGCAAAAAATGTTTTTAAGATTTTCCTTGTTTTTTGAAATATTTAGTTTTAAAACATACATGATAACAAATGCTGCTCATATAATGTAAGAGTAAGTAGTCCTTTTAGTTTTTAGAGATCTTCAAATATTCTTGCATTTTATTGACACTACTGCCATATTCACTTACTCATGAACTTCTATATGCAGGCCTCTTTGTGATGTGCAAAGAAAAATGCAACACTGAAGTCAAGAGAAGCTTTCTCAATAAGGAGTTTATATGCAGCTTCAGTGTATCACATTGAATATTATTATATTTCAGTGTGCTTAGCCTCAAATTTTCTAGGAGGGCTTTTTCTCCCAAATGGATTCACCATCCCATGACATGAACTTATGAAATATCAATAGAGCAAAGTTTCTAGAAGTCTATCATCTTATAGATCTTTCTTTCACAAGTGCAAGTTTTACCAATTGCCAGATTTATATCCTTCTGTTCCCTTGTAAATGAGTCCAGAGGGAAATCTTTCAAAGCAATATCTTTTAGAGTTTCTCGTTATTCTTTTATCAGGCATAAGAACTTAATTAATTAGATGCATGTTAATGTGTATCATATTTAATGCACCATTCACTTATTCATATACACAGACATCCAGGAATGTTTGCTGTTTCTTTTGTCACACTATTCCATCTGAGTAGACCAATGGACAGATAACTTAATTGTCTGGAGAAGTTTTTTCATTTTTAACCAACATTTTTAATACATTATATGTATTAAGCATTGAGCTAGATTTGGGGAATATACTGATAAATATAAAATAATGAAAAGTTCACAGACCTTTGGAAACTGCAGTATATTTGTGAGATAGAGAAGAGCCCAAAGACGACTATACAAAGTATTATGGGAATAACAGGAATGGGATAATGGTTATCTTTCTCACTTCACATTTGACTAAGTATGTTTAATTAATGGGACTGCACTTGGAGTGCTAGACAAAAGGGAATTTCTTTACCAAGCTTAGCCATACAGCTCTCCCACTGGGCATGTGATCCTCAGTCTCTCTCCATATCTACCACACAGCAGAATATTTGGAATTAGGTTCATAATCCAAAAAGTGGAATATTTTATATAACTGCCTTTATATACAAAGAGCAGGGGCTACTCTTCATTGCGGTGCACAGTCTTCTCGTTGTGGAGCATGGGCTCTAGGCACATGGACTTCAGTAGTTGTGGCACGTGGGCTCAGTAGTTGTGGCACACGGGCTCTAGAGCGCAGGCTCAGTAGTTGCGGCGCATGGGCTTATTTGTTCCGTGGCATGTGGGATCTTCCTGGACCAGGGCTAGAACCCGTGTCCCCTGCATTGGCAGGCGGATTCTTAACCACCATGCAACCAGGGAAGCCCTAATATAGGATTGTTCATCTGCATACCAAACCATTTCCATGATGACTCACTCTGTCTTATTCTTGACTTATGAAGAAATTTCTGACATCAGCAGTGTTGTCTGCTGTTTTTTATTTACTTCCATTTAACTCTACATATATTTAATACTAGATAAAATATATTCATTTCAAAAAGAGTTGTTAAAAATTTATAAAGTACTATATTAAGCATATAGAAGTGAAAATAGAACGGAACTGTAAACTAGATTCTAGATTGGAATCCTAAACTTGCCATTAATCAATGGTTTTTGACCTTTGTCATATTATTTACACTGTTTCCACATATATTACTAAAAGTATTGAGTTAAATAGAGTCTAAAGTCCAATGCCTTTCTAAAAATTTTGGCTTCTTTATATTCCAGGTTTAAAGTTAATATTTATTTGTATAGGTATCATAACAGTTTATACCTGCAATATTTACTTATTTGTGCTGATATAAGACTGTGTATGAACTGTAGTAGATGAGAAGGGAAGAAAAAAGAAACAATTGATTGCAAAACCAATTTGTTCATTCTGTGAGGGAGAAATGCCTTAATTGTTGCTATCAGAAATAGAATTCCAAATTGTCAATGGAGCGCGCTTAGATCTAGTATCATATTTTTATTATACCTTTGGACTTTCTCATAGACCAAAAACATCTTAAAGACAATTCATGACTTATGACTAAAAGTTATTTTGGCTACTTAACAAATCTGTTTCATTCCTTGGAATCTGATATGTTGATTTTTATTGTTTTAATTATTTATTTAGAGATTCTCGAAAGATAGAAGTTTTTAAAAGCTGGACGAGGAGAATCTTAGGCCATCTGTGTTTGCTAATTGACTTTACCCAAAGGAAAATTTAACTTGTGTGTATCTCATGACTGGAGGTGGTTTAAAATTTGGAGCATAGCACCCTCCAAAGTTAGGCTTCTATCCTCCTGAAGAAATTAAGACATGGGGCATTATCTGTCTTGTTGATGACATTACAATGCGATGGTTCCTGTGTGCTTCAGAAAGATATTCCTGGGTTGTAAAAACTTGCAAAAGGATTTTAAGAAGATTTCCATCTCAAAGGATCAAAGGTTTTTTGAAGCAAATGCTCTAGAAGAAGGCAAGAGATGTGCTAAAGATCAGGAAGAAGACTGTCTAAAGTTTAGTTAAGCTGAGGGGACGTTTAAGATGTTCTTGGTCAATATCCATGGGCTTTCTTATATGGACTTAGAAATAGGGTCTTACCAGCTAATTTTCTCTAACTCTTTCCTCAAATTTGCCATGTTTATATGTCAACTTAATGATATATTTGTTGATGGAATCATGTTTAACTTAGAACATGAAGATAAATGTGAATAGCAAAGCTATTTGATGACATACACTGACTTACTTTTCTGCCAGTATAATAATGAATAGCCTTTCAATGCATGCTTTTGTTACTAAATGACCACTTGTCCATTGCATAAAATAACAAATCCTAGGGTAGTAGCTACTAAGCAGTCATTAAATTGGCATAGTTCTTTTAGATTCTTTTAGAACTATCAGGTTCTTTGAGACTAATTATATTTGAAATGTCACCAAGACAAACTGAGTTTAAAAACACTGATTTGTTGTGCCTAAAAAAAATCAGAATTCACATGGGGAATTTTACAAAATTCTCTTATTTAGCAATAATTATAGTTATACAAAATTAATAGATAGGTAGCTTTCAATTACAACAACTTCCAAAAGCAAATATTATTCATACTCCTTCATTATTTCACTATCTTGAGAGTATGTTTTGAAATTTTTAGAAGATATATTATATTTTTAGGCTGTTGACCTTAAGCAAATAGACTACTAGTTATTTCTCCAACAAAAATGGTTATATTCAGGATCATTACAGAATTACAATTCAGAGTCTTCAACCATGGCAAGCCACATGCAAGTGTCCACCCAGCATGGAGAGGGGAACTCTTGAAGAGAGGAAAAAGAAGTTGGGAGAGACATGGTTTAAAAAAAAAAAAAAAAAAATACACTTGAGGAATTGAGAGTTTGATAAATAGTGGCTCTTCATTGGCTGAGCTGTGATAGTCTCCCATTGGCTGAGTTCTTGCCAGGCAAAAAGAGGAAGTCTTTCTCTTTCCTATTGGTCTCTGCTGTTGTCATAAGGCCTAAAATCTCTAAGCTCTCCCTTCCGGCCTCCTGACTCAATTTATATTAAGAATTCTGTTTATTATTTTTTACACTTTCCCCTTTTGATCAAGATCTTTCTCTGAAAGAATCACTGATCAGTAGTTAGGTTTTCAGATTTCAATGGCTTTCTGGTCCTTAATGCCGGGAAGGACTTTTCCTGGTTGTAGTGTCCCATATCAGATGGAAGGTGCACAGATTGGAAACCTATTAAGGTAACATCTGAATAACAAGGAGGGGAGGGGGGGAACCCTCAGGCACTTTTTATCTAAAGTTCATATATTATCAAGATCACAGACATTGGGGATCATGTAAAGCATTATGTAAGCATGAAAGGTTTGGCAGACAAACTTCCAACAGGCCTGGTCCAGATATCTTGGAAAGGCTGTCTCATCAAATGTCATAGGCTTTAATTCTGGGAAATCTTTACTTTTGGGTCAGCAGATGATATGCAGGTCCAGTCAGGGTTTGCTTCTTTCTTTATGTGTATCATGTGAATCTAAGAGTCTATTCCTTGGAGTTTGGTGCATAAAGGTTGTTTAGTAGTAGCTAATAGAGACCTTTCCAGTAAAGTCGAATAAGTTGGAGTTAACTGTTTCAACGGACAAAATCTTCAGGTTGCCAGGTGTGATGTTTAAGATCTTCATGTCCCAAGAATGTACTGTGAAAAGATTGCTCTACCAAGATATGGTTATTTTTAATAGAAGCAATTAGGCCTTTGTAATATTGGGGTGTCTCTGTTTCTATCTGTTGTGGATCAAAGGAAGCAGGAGTCAAGTGCAATATCATCCTGGGTGAAACACACACACATTTATGTGTTTCAAGCAGGGCAGATATGATATTTAGAAGAACCAAAGGCAGTGCTTCTGCCGAAGGTATTGGGAAGGCCTCTACAAAATTTTGCCACTTGTGCCTTAATAATGCACTTGTGTGTTCCACTAAATCAGAGGATGGAGGGTGGCAAGTGCAGTGAAAGTGTAAAACCGGCCAAACAATTCAGACTTGTTGAAGTGCCTGACCAGTAAAACAGGTTCCTCGATCACTGTGAAGTTTGATGGGAGTTCTTAATGTAGAGATAATCTTTTCCAAAAGGACTTTAGTTGTAGAAAAGACAGTAGCTTGTCTGCCAGAAAGGCTTCAGTCCAGTGTGAAAACATTCAGAAGAAAACTAAAACGTATTTATATCCATAAAATGAAGAAAGTTGTATGAAATCGAATTGCCAGACTTCAGATGGTCCATTATGCAATTTAAAATGTCCAAAAACAGTACAAATAGGCTTCCCTGGATTGTATTTTGGACAAGTGGGAAAATGAGGTAGGCACTTTTTGTGGTCTTGTTCATGTTCCCCCACCACTACTGATTCATGAATGCTATCATTTTATCAGTAGACCAATGGCTTAATGCATGCATAGTGGTGAGGAGTGGGAATTTTAATCTCTGGTAGGACTGAGCTATTATTTGGTTTCAGACAGAGCTTCCCCTTTTTATCAAACCAACGATTGATATCTTGTTTTTCCTCTTCTGAGGCCAATTGTTGGGCTTCTCTAATCAGGTTTTTTTTTGTTTGTTTTTTTTTGTTTTTTGTTTTCCCTAAGTTGTCATTTGGGAAAATATTCGTTTAGACTATTATTGAGGATTGGCTGCTGTTGGCTCCTTTAAGGGAAGCATTCCTCATGGAAATGTCAGCAACATGGTTTCCCTCAGCTGCCACAGAGTCAAGTTTATGATGCCCTAGAGTCTTAATCATAGCTAAAGCACCAGGTAAATGTATTGCATCGAAAAATTCCTAAAACTAGGGACCATTTTTAATTTGATTTCTGCTGGAAATAAGGACACCTCATTGCTTCCACAACATTGCAAAATCATGAGCTAGTCCAAAAGCATATTTAATGTCAGTATAAACATTGGCATTTTTGTCCTTGGATACAGTAAAAGCCCATGTAAGAGCATATATTCAGCCTGTTGGGTTGAAGTAGCCATGGGTAAAGATGCTGCCTCAACAACATCAAAAGGAGTTGCAGTAGCAAACCCAGCACAATATTTATCATTGTCTCTTTTGAGTAGAAACCATCAGTGAACCGTGAGAAGTCAGTGCTACCCAAAAGAATTATCTGCAGATTATCACTAGGAGTCAGAAAGTGATCCATCAGTGTTAGCAGCATGAGAAACTTTGTCATAGACAGAGGGGAGACGAGTAGCAGGGTTAAGGTTACTACAACATATAAAAGAGTCATGAGGAGCAGTTAACAAAAGGACTTCATAGGAAGCGAGATGGCTGACTGAGAAATGTTGAGTGTGATGAGAATTCAAGAGGGCTTCTACTGCATGAGATGTAAAAAATGGTTAAAAGGGATCCCACAATGATTTTTTTGGTACCCTTAACCAAAGGGCAGTCTCCATAATGGCTCTAAAGGAAGAGGGGTATCCCTGTGCCACAGGATCCAGTTTCTGGCAATGTTACCCTATGGATGATGGTGTTCCCCATGTTTTTGCATGAGTACCTTAAGGGCATTCTCTTCCTTTTCATATACATGAGGGGAAAAGAAAATCTGATAATTGAGATGTCCCAGGTGAGTGGGTTCATCAAAGCTCCTTTGAGTCCTGGAGACTATTCTTCCCATAACACTGGGGTGGTGTTGTTATTGTAAGTAAACATACAGAGATTTGGCCATAAGATAGAAATTGGGAATTCAGTTTCAGTGATTACCAACTAGCCCAAGAAAACCTTGCAGTTGCCTCTAGTTTGAGATTTCGGGAAACTTAGGACACAGTGTAGTCTATATGGATCTCAGTGTAGCTCCTGTTCTGATATCAGATGCCTTAAATATCAACCCTGGGTTTGGGCAAACTCCAATTTTTTTTCGGTGACCTTATGTTCCTTTAAGACTAAACACTTTAGCAAGCAGATGTTGTCTTCCAGTGAGGGGGCTTGAGAAAGATTTTAAAATCAACACGTAAAATACCTATGAATAAACCTACCTAAGGAAACAAAAGACCTGTGTGCAGAAAACTATAAGACAATGATGAAAGCAACTAAAGATGATACAAACAGATGGAGAGATATACCATGTTCTTGGATTGGAAGAATCAACATTGTGAAAATGACTATACTACCCAAAACAATCTACAGTTTCAGTGCAATCCCTATCAAACTACGAATGGCATTGTTCACAGAAGTAGAACAAAAAGTTTCACAATTTGTATGTAAACACAAAAGACCCAGAATAGCCAAAGCAATCCTAAGAAAGAAAACCGTAGCTGGAGGAATCCAGCTCCCTGACTTCAGACTATACTACAAAGCTACAGTAATCAAGACAGTATGATACTGGCACACAAACAGAAATATAGATTTATGGAACAAGATAGAAAGCCCAGAGATAAACCGACACACATATGGTCACCTTATATTTGATAAAGGAGGCAAGAATATACAATGGAGAAAAGACAGCCTCTTCAAAAAGTGGTTCTGGGAAAACTGGACAGATACATGTAAAAGAATGAAATTAGAACACTCCTTAACACCATACACAAAAATAAACTCAAAATGGATTAAAGACCTAAACGTAAGGCCAGACACTATCAAACTCTTAGAGGAAAACATATGCAGAACACTCTATGACATAAATCACAGCAAGATCCTTTTTGACAGACCTCCTAGAGAAATGGAAATAAAAACAAAAATAAACAAATGGGACCTAATGAAACTTCAAAGCTTTTGCACAGCAAAGGAAACCATAAACAAGACGAAAAGACGACCCTCAGAATGGGAGAAAATATTTGCAAATGAAGCAACTGATAAAGGATTAATCTCCAAAATTTACAAGTAGCTCATGCAGCACAATATCAAAAAAACAAACAACCCAATCCAAAAATGAAGACCTAAACAGACATTTCTCCAAAGAAGATATACAGATTGCCAACAAACACATGAAAGAATGGTCAACATCACTAATCATTAGAGAGATGCAAATCAAAACTACAATGAGGTATCACCTCACACAAGTCACAATAGCCATCATCAAAAAATCTACAAACAATGAATGCTGGAGAGGGTGTGGAGGAAAGGGAACCCTCTTGCACTGTTGGTGGGACTGTAAACTGATGCAGCCCCTATGGAGAACAGTATGGAGGTTCCTTAAAAAACTAAACATAGAACTACCATATGACCCGGCAATCCCACTACTGGGCGTATACCCTGAGAAAACCATAATCCAAAAAGAGTCGTGTACCAC